>VYXB01010535.1:49309-178629 GCA_013397135.1 Pachyramphus minor
GCAGCAGCAGGAGGAGGAGGAGGAGGAGGAGGAGGAGGAGGCCGCGGCGGCACCATGGGTAAGTCGCCCCAGCCCCGCGCCGTGCAGCCCTTGCCGCCGCCCCTCTGCCCCCGGGAGGCCGCCGCCCGCTCGGCTCTGGCAGGCGGGGAGAGGTGACTGGTGCAACTTTCGCATCGCCCGCCGCCCGGGAGGAGCCCCCGGAGTGCCCCCGGCGCTGCCGCGGCCGCTGACCGGCCCCTGCGGCGCAAAGTTTGCGCGAGTGCTGCGCCGGTGCCGCCCGCCGTGCCCAGCCCAGCCCAGCCCGCGGGACTCCTATGGCCCCGGGTGGGCATTCACCTTAGAGGAAACACAAATTTTTCCCGGTGTCAGGGGGGGACTCAGAGCAAGGAGTTATATAAGACACCCCCAGGACTCTTTCCCTGTTACTGTTTGCATAATGGAGACAAGTTGGGGTAGTACGTTTAGGTTTCTTGCTCATTGTTTGTGGGAGACGAGGATCCTCGCATTTCTCCGGCTTTTAGGGCATTAATCATGCCTAGAAATGCAGCCATGTTACCTCTTCCTTTTTTATCATAAGATTGTAAATTAAGTTGTTTCACACTGATTGACACTTGTACGGAGCGTCCAGCAAATGCCATATGAGTCTAGGAAGTATGGTATGGTTTTTCTTCACAAAGCTGTTGGTGCATTTGTCTTGTCTTCTGCACCTCATCTTCTTGCACAAAGCTACAGCCCTCCCGGTCTGAAACAGCCACCATAAAACAGGTTTTCCAGAAATCTGGCAGTAGTGTAGATCCCAGGGATATGTAGGGGGTGCCCACATTGAGCTGCCAAAGACCCAGCCCGGTCTCCCAGATGCGATGGTGGGATCAAGGTTGCAGGTCCAGAGGGCAAGGAACTGTGGTTCACAACCAGTGTAAGGAGGTGGCAGTTCCTGAATTCTGCTCGGGGGTTTGACATCAGCACTTCCTGTGGCCTTAGGTATATCAGTAGTTTCTTTGCAGATCACATATATCTTTCACTTTTAGCTGGAAGTTTCTATGGAAAGAAGCAGTTGCAGTGCCTCAGTTTTTCTGGCTGTGAAATGAGGTTAAATACTTATTTAACTCCTTTAAAGCAATGGAGAACCTTTGGAGAATGATTCAAGCTGCCAGGGTCAGGCATAAGGAATAACTGTCAGATTTCATCAGAATTAGATAAAACTGTAACAATGTAGTGAAGATCTCTTTTTCATGAGGGTTGAAAAGACAAGACACCAAGATACAGTTGGCATGTGTTTCCTGTCTACATTCACAAAGTAAGACTGTTAATCTCTTCATTCCGGTCAAACCCTAGTTGTAGCTCTTTTGGCTTGCAAAAATAATAACTTCAGGGCATCAGCTAAAGCCTGTTCCGAAAAGCTGGTGCAGAATGAGCACAGCACTCCTTTTTAGATGAGACGACACTTCACTTGCAGGCAAGTTTGTAAACAGCTTGAGAATCTTGAGAATCTGCTACAGCTTGCAGCAAAAGTAAGAGTAGTTATAATTATTTTCAGGAAGACTGAAATAATTTTCCTGTCGAATCTTTCAGCACCCATCCATAACTGCCCAGAGATAGAGCTTGTGAAAATACTGAGGAACCTTTTTTTTTCCCCCCCTTCTTGTATGGGGGCCTGATTACACTGTCTTTAAAATCAGAGCAAACTTTTAAGTAGCCTCTGCAAGCAGCTCTTGTGAGTGGCAAAGACTGAATTCAGTATCACCTTGGCCAGCAACTATAATTACTTTTCATTTTTAAGATCTGTGTTTAAAGTTAAATCTAGTCAATGCACTCAATTCCCCCATTAAGCTTATAGCTTTCTCTTTGGTAACACGTTGCATGAAAGCTGAAAATCCATAGAATTTAATCAAGGATTAATTTGTTTTTCCAACAGCTTTTATAGCTCTCCTGAAATCATGCTGAACAAACAATTGTTTCTGGCAGAGAGTGCAGTAGTGTCTTATGGTAAAATATACGGTCTATTCTGTATTTGTGAATGTTGGTGTAGTATTAACTGGTTTCTATACTGGAGATATAACATGGAAGCCCAAGTAGGTATACTCTAACTCCAATCAAAAGACTTCTGTAGTTAAAAATACTTGTTATGTATATATGGATATGCATTATCTTTACAGTATAGAAATATCTCTTCTGCTACACTGTTTCCAAGTCTGTGTTCCTCTGAAGACATTATCAAGGCAGTTGTTTCCTCCTAGAGGATAGCTGTTTTCTCACTTTTTTTCTCAACGTTTCTTTCCAAAATTGTAACTTTTGTTGCTTTTGTTTATAGTTTTTAGAGCTGTGTCTGAGTACAGTTTAAACAGTATTCAAATTCTGACTTCAAGAGACAAGTTGCCTTGAGTACTGCTCTCGTTGAGAACTTCGAATACTTCAGATGAGGTGCACCACCAATTGCAGGCTTTTACTTTTCATTTGTTAATGTAATGGTTCAGTTTCACAATGAATGGTCCCTTTCCTCAGTCAATTCTTGCTTGTAACCTTGAAAAACGAAATTGGTATACTCATGCAAACACACTGTATCCAAGAAAATCTTTCTATTTTAGAGCAGTGGCCTGTGGAGTGTATTGTAAGCCGGCTGCAATTATTCCACAGACGTAAATTAATAAAATAAAAATTAGGAACTCAGTTACAATTTGACTACTCAACACTAATCTGTTGAACCCAAAACAGGAGAAACACTCATATAAGTGTTTGTATGCAAAATACAAATACAGGACGCAATTTTTTTGTGGCACTTATAATTTTGTTTGAAGTGTCCGTTACAATATGTAGTAGTGAAAGCTTATAAAAATATTCTTCCATTTTGAGAATACTGGTTTTGTTAGCAGGAAATGGAAGGCAGCCTCTGCTCTAACTTAGGTGGCTAGTTGGGCAACAAACTGCAAAAGCAGCCTGTTAGACTCTCTTTCCAATACCTAGCATTAAGAGCACAATGACAAGATATGTAAGATTCCCAGTAGAGTGTAGATGGATTTATTTAAGTACTGTCCGTTTAGCTGCGCTGTTGGCAGAACAAAGATTTATATTGCCCCTCTCCGCCAAATATACTCAATTTCCTCTCCTAGTTTCCCTTAAGAATTCACATATGCGACCAGCCCTGAACCACAGAGCAGGGTGTAACAAACCACGGCCTTTCTTCAGGATGTTGGTTCATGAAATAAAGGAGGCAGGAGGGTGTGAAGGTTCAGGCATGGCTGTGTACAGTAATGCCTTCGGGAAGATAGGGATAAACCAGTATGTTTGTGATTAAAAAAATTGCAATCAGTAGCCTCAGATGAGAGAAATGAAAGCTAATGAAAAACGTCTTCCATTTTGAGAGCTGTTTTGCTAGTTTTCTTACAAGAAATGCAAGTCCAACTAATAAACTGCTTGGAGAAGCGATATGTCAATTACACAAAAAGATAATTTGTAATTCTTTTAAAGGTTTTGCTAAAAGAGGGAGGTTTTGAAAACCACCAGCGTATTAGTTCTAGACAGCTAGAATACACCAGATTAAGCCAGAATAATATGTTGCATTAGCATTTCTGAAAAAAATCAAGGCTGATTTTGACAGAAGTCTTCTCTTTAAAACATAAACATGAAGGACACCACTTTTACAGTGCATCTCTTTTGCTTCACTAATGTTCCTTGAAGAGTACTTCTGAAGCAGCAGAGAGGTTAGGTTACTTCTGACTGACCTTCCACAGTGAATAACTGTTCCTGTGTTCAGGCCAGTGTTTGTGATCTTCTGCTATTATGAGAGACTGAAACCGACCAATTTCGTCTTTAGCTTTAGGTTAAAGGATTCTTTCTCAAGTATGTTTCCTGAGAACAGAATATTCAGAAGTAGTTTCAGAAGTCTGTGAGGAACATCCTTAGCATCAAACTATAAGTGGAAAGAGAAAAGGGCAAAAGAACAGCTGAAACCTGAAGGAAACAAAGCAGTAATAATGGAAATGAGAAAGCTAACAAGACAGGAATAGAAGGGAACAAAAATCCCCAAAGGGAAATGCGTGAAGGGAGAGAAATACTAGAAGTAGAGGAAAGGTGGATGAATAGAACAGCAGAAGAGAGAAATAGGAGGAAGAAAGGAGGAGTTCTACTCTATGCCCCTCCACCCAATATTAAGAAAATAGCTGGGGTAATATAAGTAATCAGATAATTTTTACTCTTTTTTTTATTTTTTTTTAGTAACAGTTGTTTGCTGCTGACAGTGCTCGAAGACTGATTGTAATTTTCCATCTTCCTCAAGTAAAGCTAAATTATTTCTGAAAGTTCTCAGAATTTAATTATTAATAAATATATACAATAAAAAAATAAGAGATTAGCGTAAACTAGCGTTTGCTCCAGAAAACAGTGAGAAAATAGTGTCATTACCATTTGACAGGAGAGAATGCTATGGAGATTCATCTGTGGCATCTGTCAAGGAGGTTGGTCATTATCCCTTCTTAACTCTTATCACAGGATGAAGTTCATGTTTTACCATAACTAAGGGACATTAGACAGTGACCCAGTTACTTACATAAGAGAAAACCCACTTTCCACTGTTGACTAGTCCACCTGGGTCTGTTCACATGATGTGTTTGAGAAAATGAGCGTTCCTGCTGGCTTGATACTGTCGAAGGCATTACATTTCAGATTCTAACTTGTTTCCAGATTAAAATAGATTAGGAACTCCATTTAAGCTTCTGGAAATTAGGTGTCTTAAAATGTTAATATGTGTTCTCCAGCTAATAGAGAATTTTTTTTTAATGGCAGTTTTATTTTAATTAAACAAGGAGCTTTTCCTAGTAAGGAAAAGCTTACTTATTTTATAAGTAGCAGCTTTCGCTGAAAAGACAATCTCCCAGGGCCTCTTTTTGTTAAATATGGTATGGAAAATTGTTTCTATTTACAAATTTTATTATAATGGCAACTAAATGAAATTTGTTTTGATAGAGTGAAATGATAGTTAAAAACCCTGTATTTCTGAATGTTGAAGTTCCTTTTAGTGCAAAAAAAATTGATGATGTATATGAGAATTTACGTGTGCTCCAGATATGCCTAATAGAATTTGTAAACCCTCTGAAACAAATGGCTGTGGTTCAAGGAGCCTCAAAGCTGTGCACATAGCCTGGCGACGTTTGTTCAGCCTGAGAACTGCACAGCTCTAGCTTAGGGAGCTTTGAAGTTGTGCAGAAACCCTGGTGATCTCATAGTGTTCTTAAGCTATAGTTCAAGTAGATTATCAAGCTGGCAGATATCCAGAAGAATTTGTCAAATCTATAAACCAGATAACTGCTGTTCATTTGACTCCAGATAAAGGACAGCATTTAGTGTGTGATGCTTTGGGACTTGCAAATAAATACAGCATGCCTGAACTGTACAAGTCTAAGTGTGTGCGGATAAGGCATGTGTCTTAGAAATATCTCTGACTTGAAGCACTTTCAGATATATCTTCAGAAATTAAGATAAGAAATGTCAGGGAAAAAATGTGTATACATCTGAGGTAGATGAAATTAACAATATGCATTAATTGAGACAATGTAGATGCATATATATAGTGGTGTTAAACTTTGCAGTTTAAAGTAAATTAAATGCTTGCATTATTTTCATTTTTAGGTCAAACAGAAACCTCTTACAAAAATCACATTTACACACTTAAAAGTCAGGGAAAACACAGGGACAATTCACACTCTTGCGAAGCAAATATCTTCAGTGATCCATTTCAATATTAGGTCCCATTTCCCTAATATTTAACAGCTCTGACAAGCTTACTGCTACGTAGTCATGTATTATAGCAACATCTGAGGCATAAGTCAATTCTGAGCTTCTGTTAAAACATTGAGCTATTAATTCACGTTAGTGATAACGCAGGGAGGTTCATGAAAGTTAATCAGTGTTTGAATTTGTCAGTTGGTTCCATCCACTGATACTTACCAGCCTGATGGACACAATGATTTTGGAGACATATGCAAAACTTGTGTATAATTTAATTTTTTTGTTGACCCCTCCTATCAATTGGCTCAAGCTTGACAAGTCATTTCTGATTAAATCCAGTTAAGCAAGTCATTAAACTCATATGGTGAATAGCAGCCATTTTTTCAGGCTTAGTGCCTGCACATTCTGCAAAATGTGTTTGGAAGTAAGGCTGGACTGAGAGATGGAGACTGAGTGAGAAGACTGTGATTCATGAAGGAGAGCAGCTAAGCAGTATAGGATGGATGACATGAAGAGAAAGAACAAAACCTTTGAGAAATTTGTCGAAGTTGTCAGCAAGCCTGTGGGGAACAGGCCTGTGTTTGGGAGACATGGGGATGTGACAGCTTAGCATCTCCTGGTAGTCTTGAGTTCTCGTGTCCACTGTCAGCTGCCTGTGCATGTATGGCCTTCCTGATATACTAACATGGAACAACCAGGACAAAACCTGCAGTTGAAAACCCTATCATTATTACGTTCTTTACCTTTCAGTAATTGTCTTTACCTCTAGAATACATCAGTCCAAAAAGAATGGCAGATACAACAGAATACTCATCTTTCTCTCATCCTATCTTCTGTACAGTAGAGGTCTACAGTTGGAAAAGAACTCTCACAGCTAGCACTTCACAAACTGTTCTATGCCTTTTACCCAGACTGGAAATAAAAATGGCATTATACCACATGGATTAATTCTATGACACTGCTTTGTGAATGGAAGCTGAAAATGCTGCAAGCCTAGGTCTTTTTCATGAACATCAGAAACATAGCACGTGAACATTTGCAAGCCTTTATAATCTCTAGGGTCAGGGGAGTGTTTGGAGGTTTGCCTCTTGCTGATGGTGGCCTGCTCTCTGCCGGCTAGGAAGTCCTCTTGGGAACATATTTAGAAATGCTTCCTATCTTTGATGTTGGATATAACAGTCCAGTGACTTAATTGGACTATTTTAACTCTTCAAGCCTTAAATGCTACCTTACACATACGTGCCACTATTTACAGTACCAGTAGCATACCTTTTCCTTTCTCTAGTCTTGCTAAGTTTATTCCTGTATCCCTTTTCTATGGAGAAATCCCATCATGCTGTCAACAGCACCCAGTACCCTGCAGGCAAAACTTAAGTTCAGTACTGCCAAAAAGCCTCTTTTGCTACATGAAGGCTTTGGAACAATTTCCTTAAATCAAAACACTGTTTTATCTTGACAGCAGGAACAAAGCATGGGGAGAGAAAAGGGTTTTGAAACTGAAGCAGGATTGTACACATCTTTCTTATCTAAATTTTCCCTGTCCACAGAATGTTTAACTTACCCCTCGTGGGCCTCTGGAGGAACTGACTGAAGTCAGTTTTCTGAGTCTGCTATACTTGGTAATCTTATATATCTGACCACTGTTCCTTCAGCAGTCTTTGACTGTGCACAATGGATGTCACTGGATTGTTGGCCGTGTTAGAACCCTGTTGTACAAATACCATGCCTGAACTTCAGTGGGCAAATTAAGGGGAAATGCAGTGAGTGAACGTGACCATCAAGAGGAGCAACAGTGAATAGTTACGAGGCATTTTCATACTTATTGTTCTCTGTCTTTTTTTTTCTTCTCTCCTAAGTAACCTAAGTAGCTATTATTTTTCCTCATTCTTCTCCCTTGCTTATGTGTCAATCTGATTTTAGGATCAGGATGTTGATCTCGGGGCAGGGGGTGGGGGGAAGGACAACAGAAAACTGATCTATGAGCATGGTCATTAAAAATGTCTGGTATGATCAAATTAATTTAGAAGTCCATTACTACAATTTATATAAACATATTTGCTCTTATCCTGCAAAACCTGACAGGCTTTCTTACTCAGTTCTCTGCAAAACTCAGAAAGAATATATAGACATGCTGGCTCCTGCCATATGGAACTGGTGAAGAGCAGGGAAACATTGGTGATTGAGAGAAAAAGAAGGAACATGTTCGTAAGGGATTGCTCACAGGAACCAAGCAGCCCCATAGTGGGGGGTTTGGCCTTTTTTTTTAAAAAAAAAACTTTTACAGTAAAAATCCCATTACCTGTTTCTTTACAGGACAATGGTGCTTCAGACCAGTTAAAGATACTAATCAATACAGTAGTACCTGAAATACAGTATGTGCTTTCCAGGCAAAACCCACACTTCTCTATCTGATGTTACATATACTTACTTTCTTAAAGTCTATTTTGCCTAATAATAATCCTTTCTTACTCTTTGCACTCTCTTTCAAAGCTGTCCTATTTCTTCAGGCTTCTTTATTTCTTTGCCTGGTTTTCTACAACAGCATCCTTCTATTACCTGTTCTTTTCCGTCTTTCCTCCCATCTCATAGTCTCTCTTCTCCTCAGGTTCTGTCTTTATTAGTTACATATATGTCAGCTTTTTTTCTCATCTACCCTTTTCACCATTGTTGTTACGGAAAGAATTGAAAAACTGATGCTCAGCTTTCTAATTTCAAGAGCTGAAGCCATTTTCTATGACTAGCTTAAAATCGTGCTTCAATTTTGCCTAATGTACAATAAGTGAGAATGTATGAAAGAATGTATCCTGGTGGAAAGAAGTTGTACAGAATTAGGCCCTATTTGTCTAAATGCTATTTATACAGCATTCTCTTGTGTGCACACAAAGCCCACACTGAGTGCCACTGAAGTCATTGGGTTCCTGCGTTTCTGAGTTGGCTGTAGCACAGCTTAAACTGTCCTGTTTTGGTGGAACCATGTAAAATGGCATGTGTCACCCCATCCTTTCAAGGTGTAGTAATATTGGATCTCTAGTTTATACAGTTGGAGAAAGAATGACAGACATTGGACCAATTTTTACTGTCAGAAGCACTGCTTACATGTCTTTTATTCATAGGTATGATGCTATACTAATACATAGCATCTGAAGGAACTTGCTGAATGAAGAAAGAGCCATATTCTATGGTAAAGAAAATTATTTGGTGAACTTGATTTTTTTCTTTAAAATTGGTGGAATTATGTAGTTTGTGTATGTAGTTTGTATAATTTGTTATATCAAAGGAGAAACCAATTTAACATGGAGATCATCATGTTAGAACATCCTCCTGTAAAAGGAATAATAAGCACGGTGCCATAAGCTATTAATATACATACAATGACCTTTGTTCTATCTTGTAGCAGCATAGGGAAAAAGGAAAAATTAAGTTTTCAAACCTCTGTTTCAGAAATTCACTTTGTCGTAGCCATTAGATGATGGCTTTTGATGCTTTCTGTGATTCCTGGAAAATGTTAGGAATTCCTTTTTACAGGAATTTTTTACACACTATGCTTCTAATCACATATATACTAGTGTGGACACTTAATTCTCCAAAGGTAGGAACGGTGGAAAGAAACAAAAAGCAGTTCAGTGCACTTCTTCAAAATGCAACTTTATCCCAGAAATTATCTGAAGTGCTTGAATATCTTTATGAAGGCCAGAACTTCTCCCTTTATGAGGTATTACTGTTCTCTTTTTGGCTGTTGAGAACAAGGTAGAATTTCAGATTTCTTGTACAGTCTCTGGAAGAGATGGATGAGGTTCTCTTGTGAACATAAAACTTGAGTTCTGTGCATGTACCCAGCTCAAAACAGATGGCTGGAGAGAGAAATGCCCTAGATAATACAGCACTTCACGTTAGCAAGGAGTGACCGGTTTTATATTTTCCTTTCTCCTTAAATTGATGTTCAGTAGGCTTTCTGATAAAAAGCAACAGCTGTGGACTACTGGATTGTTTTTAGCCTGCTTTTAGCTGTTCCAGTTCTGAACAGTTTTCTGTACTTTAGTGATCACAACAGCAAGATATCTCTTGGAAGTGAGCATACTTAGCTAAACTAAACTGCTTTATTTCTACAACAGAAGTGGTCATCAACAAAATAGCATCTTTGGCTGTACATAAAGAATTTGCTGGATTTTGTTGAAAGCTGGTCAATAGGCACATTTTAAAAAATGACTTAATCTTTGGCAGGTTTTTTGAAACGCAGACTTTTCTGTTTGACCCTTTTTATTTCCTAAAAAATAAATAGATGAGCCTATTATTTTTTTCCCAGTTACCAGAAATCTATTTCTTACAATTGAAAATATGCTGAGAAGCCTACTTGCAGTTTAAGATTGAACTCCTTTTGGGCAGAGATGTAAATCTGAGATAAAGGAGTAGATATCAAACTTGAAAACTCGGGAATTCTTGCAAGCTCCTTGTTTTTTGCTCCCTGACTTCTTGAAAAAGAAGCTTTATAACAAAAAGAGTTTTTCTGAGTTTGTTCACAATTTGGAATTAAAATATTCATATTTTAACAGTATTTGTTTCAACACTTTCTTGCTGGAATTTCAGGATAGGGTTTTGATGTACATTGTGGTTATTGTGTTTATGTAACAGATTCTTTACCACTTAGGCTTTGATCTTGTAGCATATGTTGGACTTTCCAAGGCTCAGTTGTTTAGAAGCCCAGTTCTGCTTGTTTAGATGAGCATGCTATTCTGCTCTGTATTTGAAGAATTAATTTGTCGCCAGAATTCAGCATATCATCCGAATCTCTTAGTTTTAGATGTTTCTGCTGCTTCATCTAATGCAATCTAAAATAAAACCAACAGACAAGAAAGTCTGGTTGCTTTGACATGAAAGATCTGCATGCTCAACACAGCTTATAAAGAGACATTGAGGCATTAATTTAATGAAAGTAAAACTTTTTATTCAGTGCTGAGCCATGACTTCTTTAAATTGAGTACAGCAAACTCTAACAAATGACAAGTTTAAGCATGTGTTGTAGACTTAAATGACACTGTATCACAGTGCTTTAAGTGACCTGGTTGCAGAGCATTTAGAAAAGGTAATCTGTTGAAAACAGCTTTGCTACTGAAGCCTCTGTATAGTCAGATTGTAGCCTCAGTTCCCCTTTGCCCTGTATTATACGTAAACAGGCTGCAGATTTGATTTAAGATGGTAAGTGTGCCCCAACTGTAGCTTTCATATTGTGCCTGGACATAAATGACCATAGGATAATGGGTAATAAAGTGATGTGCAATAAAATGATGGCCATGGTGCCTTCAAATTTGAGAAGACTTGACGAAGTCTCATGTTTAAATATTCATCATGGTTTAGTAGAATTAACGGCTTTAAGATCTGCCTACAGGGTTTTTTGCCGTGAGTTACATCTGTCGAAGCTGGAAAAAGTTGCACATGTTTAGTACACTGGAGAATTTGTGGCACAAGGGAATTAGGAATACTCAAAAGACTAGTCAGTTCAGTGTATCATGATGTCAGATAAAGATGAGAAAATCTGGCTTCTCATGCATTAGAGAGAAGAGGTAGATGTGCCAGCAATGGGTGACAAACAGTTACTGAAAAGATAAGAGCACTGAGCTCTGTCGTTTAAAAAAAAAAACAAACCTCTTCAGAGGTATCTATAAACAGTAATTCATCTAAGTAGCCTTTTAAATGCAAGAGTGAAGATAATATCTGTCTAAAATCTTATCTACATAAAAAGTGAAGCAGGTACATAAAACCAAGGTCAAATTTAGCCCCCTCCCATCTGTTTATTTTAAAAAGTGAAACCAACAAGACCAAGATACTGGCTTGTAAAAAGTTGCCTTCCTCTCTACTCCCACCCTCGTGCAGGATGTAATGTATTGCAGAAGGTTGCTATTGACCTAGATGGGGAAATAGAAATTAAGTGAAAACTAGGTTTTTACCTTGAACTCTGAAATGTGAAACTAAACAAGGAGCATAACAAATGAAAGGCATGCTGTGCAAAAAAATATTGGTTTGATATATGTGAAAACACTTGCTCCTAAATGTGGTGTTCTAGTGTGATATTACATCACCAAAAGAGGTATCAAGGTGCAAAATGCCTTATGATAACACCAGCATTTTCAAAGGCCTGTGTTCAGACCAAAACTCCTTGCTCACTTTAGAATGTAAAGTTTATAGGTATTTTGATAATTACTTCATTATGTATGTATCACCTCCTAACAATTAATAGTCTGGGAAGTTCCTAATTGCTTGTTTTAGTAGGAACGTGGAGAGTTAATATACTTTTGCAGCTCTACTAGTAAACAGTTCACAAAATCACCTCTGTGGTGTTTGTGTTCCATTTGTGTCAAACAGACTGTCATCTTGCATATCTTGAGATTTTTTTTAAGCAGAATTCACATTTTTAATGCTTTTTTTTTTCTTCAGAGATAGAAATAATTAATCTTTCCTCAGTATTAAGATACTGTTACAGAAGGCAAGCCTCATTCAAGCTCCTTTTATTTTGGCTTTACAATTGAAGACCACGGTGAAAGGAGGTTCATCTTTTCTGTTCTCCGAAGTTGTGCTCAGATCCTCCTGGAGTAATATGAAGGACTTACTAAGTCAAGATAATTTTACAACATACTCAGCAAGTTGCTTTTTCTCGATAGTAAGATTTTGCTTCCCTGGTATTTTACAATAAATTTTGTCTTCATATATGTGGGAATTAAAGCAGTACCAAAAATATACACACTGGTGAGTAAATGCAATACAAGAATCTCATAATAAAAATTAGTTCTATTAGCAAGTGAAATGGAATAATTTTAGATGTAAACGGAGTACTTTTTACTTGTGTTTGAGACTTTTCTTTCTTGAGCCCCAAACCATTGCATGTTTTTTAGAACAAAAGGGTACTTAACCTGTTTGGAAAGAAAAGGAAAAGATCTGTTGTTTGAGAGGTAGATAGCAGGAATAGTCAGATCAGGAACTTTCCAATCTCTGCTCTGCTAATTTTTGGTTAGACCAAGCAAGTCATACAGCAAGACTTAGCTGTACCTGTAATAAGCATACCCTACTTGGAGGCACTGTAATAAGTCCTGTGGTAGACAGAGTGAAGTTGTTTTCAGCTAAAATTTGAACAGATTCATAGAAGAAATACAGAATCATCATTTGGTAGGATTTTGAAGCAGGGCTGTTGGCAATACTTGAACCAGATCAGCTATGACTTTGTGTAGCTACTACTTGAAGCCTCTGTAGTTTTTGTAACATCCCTTCAGCTGGCTTCAGCCCTGCCCCCTTCGCTTCTTCTTTGCCAGATTAAAGAAGCCCCCAGCCTCCTCTTACTTGTTGTGGGAACATGCCCATCTTGATAGCTCTGTCCTAGACTGTCTCTAGTTTTTCAGTATCCTTCTTGATCTGGGACATACAGAACCAGACAAAGAAAGAATTGTGGGAGACACAAATCCTTGCAGACGTCAAGCAGAGCCTCGGTCTGCTGGTCACGTTCCTAATATAAGCAATATACAGTTTGCTTTATTTACTTTGGGAGCGTGCTGCTGCCTCATGTTTTACTTGGCATCCACTGTAACCCCTGTGTCTTTGCAACAGTTCGTTCCCAGCCTGCATTGACACTTGGGGTTATTCTGCCTTAGCTGCATAACTCACCCCTTACCCTTGTTGAACTTCAGGAGACTTCTGTTGATCCAGCCTCCAGGTTTCTGAATGGTGCCTCTGAATTCCTCTTTGGTATGGCAGCTGTTCCCCCAAATTTAGTGTTGTCTGCAAGGATTCCAAATGGATATGTACCTTAAGGCTATAGTGGTTTTAAGCATAAACTGCATACTCAAAATCTGTGGTTTAACCTGTCTGAATACGGCTGGTAGACTTATATTTGACTTCTTGATAATAAGTAAAGCAATGATAAACCCTTCATAACTACCTCTAGGAAAATTAAACTTTTTAAACTTATTTTATATATAAAATATAAGAACTATTAAATTTTGTTTATTTAGGAAAATTAAAGTCTGTACACTTGAAAAATTGCCTAGGGGATTTCGTTAGCCTACAAGTAAATGTAACTTATGGTAACTGCACTTACAAGTAACCACAAGTTACTGTAAAGTAATGCAAGTGAATAGAGGATGTCAGACCTTAATTTGTACACACCCAAAAGGCTTAATTATGCAGAATCACTCTGGGGATGAAAGATGGATTATCAGGTGTAGCCTAAATAGGATTTCAGCTGCTTCTGTGCTATGTTACTTATTTAGCTGGTGAGAAATGCATTGAGATTGACTTGCAGCAGCAATTAATAGGAAACCAATGGGTGCAGATCTTCATGTGAAAGCCCTGCTGATCCTGCCGTAGCTCCCGCTTTGTCTGCATGTTGTTGATGTAGTCTTTTTGGATTTCAGGACTCGTTCTATGATTTTATGACATGTCCATGTTCCTTTCCAGCTAAACAAGGGAGAGTGCATACCTTGAAGTTTCTGATGAGCCAGAACTCGTACTTGGAAGCTCTCTTGAGTCTTGCAGTTGAGTCATATCCAAAGTCAGTCTGTTATGGCCCATATCTGTATTAACTGTAGAGTTAAAAGCCTCTACCCAAATTAGGTGAATTTTTCCCAACACATTTTATTTTACTTGTGTATTATTATTAATTTTATTTCAGCTGCAGTAATAGATTTTTCTCAACCTGGAGCAAAAGGAAGCTTTTCCAAGATAGAGACTAACAGAGTTATTTGGTGGCATCTTCCACAGTTTTTATCCTTCTGGAGCACCCATGGTGTAGACCTGTAGGACAATGAAAACTTCAGCTCAACTAGATCAGAGAATAATTCCTTTTGACAGAGGCATTTAATACTTTCACAGTGGGACATAATCCACACTGGTTTTTAAAAGGTTATCACAGTCAACCCTACTCAAAGGGAAGACAAACTTCAGTATAAAAGGGTGGTGACGAACAGACATGTATTTCCTGGGGTATTTTAGGTTCTTCAGTGTAGAGTTTTTAGTTTTTTTCCTCTGGACCTTCCTGTAATCTTTTACGTAGAGGAGTCTGGCTCTGATTACCCATGGAAGTGCTGATGTAGCGTAGGGTAGTGCTTAGTCCGAGAAGGCCTAGATGAGATATTGAAGGAACTATGCGTGTCCTGTAATCTGTTGGATTTATAGCAGATTTGAAATTACCAGCAGTGACCAAACTACTATTCATTGTCCCCAGCTGCCTGTTCCAATGGGACCTGAAGAAGGAGAAAGAGAGACTTTTTTTAATCTTGTTTTTATAGCTGAACCATTAACAGTTTTCCTGATAAATAATGCTTTATGGATCAATTGCTGATTGTATTAATTAATAATACCTCAGTAACATTCCATGTGAGGCTTTTGTGTGTTTTTTAAAATGGGGAGGAAGAATATTAAACCTGATAATGCTCTTTTAAATTTTTATTCTTATGTGCAGCTTCTGGGAGTAAATGGAATGTGGTCAGCAACAGAGCTGTACTGTTTGATGCCTGCTGATCCAGAAGAATCCTGGTCTTTTATTCATTTCGTTAAAACCTCACCATATCAACAGTGGTTAAAAATGACAGCAGCTTTTGGCTGCCACACATTTACTCCTTGGAGTGTCTCTAAGCTTTACCCTTGTAACATGTGACAACTTTTGAGCTATTCTTTTATCCACTTCCTGTTTCTTCCACTTTCAAGAGACCAATTATAAGTGAAAAAATAAAGTTTCAGGAAAAAAAACCCAACATCATCAGAAAACTTAATAGGAGAGAGATTCTTTCCTCAACTGTGGTCCCTTTGTGCCTGGCATCTGTGGGAGTTACATATGCTGACCGAGAGGAATTTCCTTGACCTTATCACTATAAACATACGATATAGAGAGGACTGGGCTGTTCCTTAGTGTTGGTGCAAGATGCCTAGTGGAGAATGGACTAGGGCACATTATTGAAATTTTTCAGACTGTTGACAGACCATTGTGAAGATTCTTGGCGTCTCTTGGCTGTTAAGCAGTCCATAAATAACTCCTCAGTGCACTCAGTTATGCTGAAGGCTGTGGCATCATTGTTACATGCAGGAGCTGGTCAGGAATCACCTCAGAAAATCATGCTGAGTTTTGACTTCTGTTCTCTGTGTCTCTGCCTTCTGAAGTATCACTGCATCTTTCATCCCTAATGGCAAAAGGACTGGCAGTTGATCAAAAGCTCAGTCCTTCGAAGAGTCTCTGTAAAATAAATAACAAGAATATCCTGAAATACTTACTGACTTACTGCAGTGGTAGTTTCTCTGTAGAGGCATGGTTAGGGGCAGACTACATTATATGCTCTGGTTTTAAGGTGCTGGTTTCCAGTACAGCATTCAGAAACCTTAGCCAGGAGTTTTGGCTGTCTAAATAAAAAGTGCCTGGAGAGTTGAGAGTAGGATCAGCTACCGAGCTCAGCAGGAAACCACCCATAATTAATATGCATATCATTGTCTGATCAGCATGATTTCTGCCTTAAACCCAGGGCCTGAAATTATTTCTTAGAGGTGGATATTTCTAAGAAAACTTCAAGCCTTCTTTTCAAATGCGAATGGAGGAAGAGGCACAACTGAGTTACCACCTTCATCTTCCTTGGGTAAGGCATGTGTTTATGCAGGAAAGAGCTCCAAACAGCTCTAAAAGTCTAAGCTTTCTCTCTGCCTGAAATTAAAACTGTACCCTCAAACAGTCCAGTATATCAGGCCTAATAGTGGTGTGTGTCATAGCCTATTAGTTAAGGCATATTTTTTTGAAAGATGGAGATTTTTTGTTCCAGCAATTTTTCCCGTGACTACTCATTTTTTATGCATTGATTGCTTAACATAGAACCACAGAATGGTTTGGGTTGGAAGGTACATTAAAGATCATCTAGTTCCAACCTCCCCACCATGGGCAGGAACACCTTCCACTAGACCAGGTTGCTCAAAGCCCCATCCAATATGAAATATATTTCAATAGAAGAGGCAAGAGGTGTTTCAGTCCTCACATGAAAAATAGGATTCAAGTATGTTTCTGAGAAGTTGTGTTTAAAATCTTTCGGGTAGAGGATAGCATTTGGTTTATGGTATATTTTCATGTTCAGACTAATGTGCAAAAGGCACTTGGACATTTTTGCCATGCTGTTTCTGTTAGATGCTGGTACCTTTCTCCAAGAATTCCTGTTGCCTGTGTGTACGGGGCATACTCAAAGAAGGGCCAAGAAGAGCCACACCCTCAGAGATCCCAGTAAGGCTAACGTATGAATTTGGTTATGAAGCTGCCTGAGAGGACTAGAGGCGTTCTGCATTTGGGCTTAAACTGAATACATGTGGAACTTCAAAGGAAAAAAAAGAGGTTAAATTTTTCCAGAATTTGGTGTCCGGTGAAGGGGAGCATGGGAGGTAGGCTTCCTACAGTTGTTTCTGCATATGAACCTGATTTTTTTCCTCCCCTGTGATTTAAGGGTCAGTTAAGATCTGTTTGCTCATCAGAGGGATACATGTCTTTGAGAGTATGGTGGGCATTCTTGATTTGGGGGCATAACGTGTGCAGCTGTATCTAAGTGTCACACATTCTTGCATCCCCGATGAAACACATCACAAGGACTTGTTTGTCCTCCCCATCTGCTATTAGCTCTGCCCTTCATCCTTGAGACCTGCAGATTGTATGCAGAGCCTGACCCCTTTCAGTTTCTGTCAATATGACTCTTTACTTAGTCTGAGAGATGGTTATTAAGCAGTGAAAGCAAATCACTCCTCCACTTTGCAACACACTCAGATCCTGATTATGGGGGAAGCAAATGACTTGCAATTCAAAGTAGCAGGTGACATTTTGCAGAAATCTTTTGTCTTTAAAGATATATTTCTTTTTGAAAAGAAAAAAAAAGTCCTGCTTGCCTTTTTTATTGAGCTTCCTGTAAATATGTGTCTCTTGGGAGCATTTCACTTGTTTTTGGGATGTTGTCCAAACACAGCTGATTGAATGGGGGATTAATAGTTTAATTAAGAGTCCTGAGATTTAAGACATATAAAGTAGCCTTTTCTTTTGAAGACTTTTTCCCCCCTGATTTGTACTGTCAGATTTCCTCTCTCCAAAAACATGTTTTTAGTCGATACATTTTGTCCTGTCTCACTCATTCAAATGTTCATCATAGTGATTTGAAATAATACTTGAGGAGTGTAACATTCAGATTACAATTTACCCAGCTGTGCATATGTACTGTAATGTGCTGCCTCAGAACATCAGTATCATGTTTACTGCATTGTCACTGTTGTATGATTTTTACTAAATAAAGCTCTTAAATGCTGTGCAACGATTAATGATCACTTGTAACTGCAGCAGTCATGCAGAATACTAATGGGTTTTGTGGAAATATTTCTTTAAAATAGGGTTATATTGAGCACTTTGTGCACCATCTTAATTTTGCCATCCAGTTCTGCAGTTTTATGTCAGTCTTACATGAAAACTCAGTTGAATCCTTTAGAGAGGATCTGAGCTGATCCTATCACTGCACAGTTTTTATTGCACATCCTGTGCATTCATAAGTGAGAATAAATAACTGCCCTAATAGGTAAATATTTATCACTAGAGGGATTAACCACAGATGTCTACTAATCTTAGTAACACCAGGTTTAAAGCCATACATGATACCTATAAAAACAAACTTAACTCTAGAGTACGTTTTGGCCCTAAAAACTTAGAGACAAATGATGCTGACAATCTAAGCTTCAGTTTGTGATATGTGGGCACCACAATCTGCCTACAACATGCATGTTGTTGATTTGGGGCCATTTAAGTGATTTTTGCTAAACTGCTAAATTGAAGGACTAGTGGCATCAGACAATCTCAGCAGCCTAGAAGCAGTGCTTTCTGGGACTGACTTAATTTCCTTTGTATCCTTCACTGGCATTAGAGAATATTAAAAGCCTTTTTCTCCATGGCATGAGGAAACTGTCACGCTTCTATTAGCCCTTCTGTAGTTAAAGGAAATATTTTAATTATAGGTTTTAACAGTTGTGTCTTCAGCTGGAAAGGTGCATTTTTATGTGATAGGCTTTCCCTCTCTTCCCTCCTTGGGACAAAAATGATGAAAGTAATGTTAGTAGGAGAATACAGGCAAACAATTACTTAGAACCATATGTTTTTAATTGTAATACATTTGTAACAAGAGGGTTCAGAGTCTCTCATTAGAATTGCAACCAACCTATTTCTAAGAAACTTTTACTGAAACCCAAATAATAGCAAACAGCAGGTCACTTCCATTATGAACTTGTTTGCACACACTCATCAAGTTCAAACAATGTTATTTTCAGGGCTGAAATCTTTCATACATGGTTTGTAATTATCCTGTAGCTTGCAATTAAGAGCAGGGACTTTTTTTAGTAATTTTGGGGGAAAATAAATAAAAACTAAAGCAAATTTTAAAGTCCTCTGGAAAACAAAATAAACCACCATTAAGACTTCATATCTAAGGAATATGTGTGCTTTGGAACATCGTTGTGAAGTCCTCCAGTCTGACAAGATGCAGAGGCTGCAACTCTCAGCCTTCTGCTGGGATAGAGGACTGGGGGAAACTGTATGTTTCCATAAAAAGATAACTGCAGGGATGAGTGTAGTAGATCAGCTGGTTTAGGATATGTATCTTGTCAAGAAGAAAAATGGAACTTACATGAGTGTTGTTGCATAACAGAGTGCCTTGTGTCTTTTTAATTAGGAACTGCTAAGCTTATTTACTTATTACCTTTTTTTATTTGTTTTATTTTATATTAATATTAAATGTAAAAGAATAGAATACAAAATTACCTTTATAATTATATCAGGGTAAATATTTACTTTTCCTTGCTGAGATTTAGTTGAAGTGTGTTGTGTGAGCCCTCAGCCTTTCAGTATCTGTTATTTGTTCTGTGTCAGGTGTCAGAGGTTTCTCTCAGAGCTTGCATGCTGAGGGAACTATTTCAGCACAGGACAGTGGTAACAAGTGCCATGGAGAAACTTAAGTCAGTAGCTGGACCAGGAGAAAATGGGTTGCTAGAGTGCTCTGATCAGCCTTGAATTTAAAGTTATCTGCTTGAAGATCCAACAAACAAAATGATTTCTGCACTTCCAAAAGGACTGGGAAATACAAGTCTCCCTATTTTAAGAGGTTTTAAAAGAGTTTACTGTTCAGAAAGATGTTCAAGGTTCAAACTTCCTTCTAGAATTGTATGCATTTGTAGGCAGGTACGACACTTTTCTTTTTCCTCATAATCACATGCAAAAAAAACCCAGTAGCAAACCAAAGAGTTATTAATTGATAAAAGTGTAAGATTTTGAAACAGGAGTACAAAAGTGAGCTACATAAATGTTTTATTTCAATGACATCTTTATTTAAGGTGCGAAGATACCTTTAATAATATAGCACTAAGTAACTATAGAACATGTGTAGAAACACTGTTACATTCTGTTATTAGATCTTTTATAGTCTTTCCTTAAACCTTCACAATTTTTCCTAGATTAAGCTCTATTTTCCACGACTCAGACCCATTTTATTTTGTGTGGTGGATTGGTCTTTGGCCCTCCAAGAGTTTATGCAGACATGTAAGACTACTTACAAAATACTCTAGTATGAATGAGAGAGTTGCACACTGATAAATAGTGACAGAATTGGACCCTTATCTGTATGCTGAGTGCTTATCTTACAGAGATTTAAGATATAAATTGATTCCATTAATTTACAAATTTTATTCTTGTTTCAGTTAAAAGGTGTTGAGGGATAGAAACGAAGAGGGAGTGTTACTAAACCACTTCTTGTAACTGAAATAGCATTTTTCTCTCACTGTGTATTTCTCACATCCCAGACAATTGATCCTCTAGCTGAGAGTCTGGTGGACCATTCAGTGTTGTTTTACCTGTCTGTTTTGGCTCAGTATAGTAAAGAAGTGGATGACCTAGATTATCTCTTAGTCTTGCAACGTTTTTAGTCCTCCTTGATAGTTTGGCTATTACAGCGATTATTGAAGGCAACAGACCAGGCCAAGCAAATTCAGTGCTATGTGTTTATGATGTATACAACCTCATCACATGGAATAATAGCTTTACACAAAAAAATGAAGTCACTGGGACATCACCTGAAACAGCCTCCTGTGCCAAGCTGGGTAACTCTGAAGCTAGATCAGGTCACTTGGAACATTTGTTTTTTTTAAAAGGGGGGTGGAGTTTTTTTTTTGGCAAACCAATTTTGCTTTTCAAATTTGAATATAAATTACAGTGTGCAATTTATTTTTCTGTATTAAGTACACATCTTTTATCACAGTGACTAGAGAATAAATTTAGAACTGCTTTTGGCACTAAAAGATATATACTTAATATACACAGAGCTTATTATCCATCTGCTGCTGAAATCCCTCTCATTGCCCAGAGCGGTTCTTGCAATTCGTTTCCCCTGTGAAGGATTTTATCAGTGAACATTCCTTTAACTTGCTGTCTACTGAGACTTCAACTCCATGTACCTACTCCCATTCTGTTGGCTCTGAGCAGGCTGAGCAGATTCTTACTGTGTTTGCAGTTTTAGAAAAACTAGGCACCAAGTTTTCACTTTCGCTTTGTATTTGCCTAATAAGGAACTTGGAGTAGCAGTAGACTGAACAATCCTAAATGTTAGAAAAAAAACGCATAACCCAAGCAACAACCTGAAGCAAAACCTCAGCAGTTTACTTTCAAGGTTAGTTTCATGTTTATATACAAGTAAACTTGTTAAAACCTAGCCATCTGTACAGTATTAGGTGCATATTTGACAAAAAAAAAGGTAAATAAAAAAGCTGTCAAATGACTCTTGAACATTCAAACAGCTTAAAGGCTCTTTGTGTGGTAATGTTGGCACAGCTCCTAAGTGACCAGATGGAATTTTATTAACACCCAACAGGACAAGGGCTGAGATTTTG
The DNA here is from genome assembly GCA_013397135.1 of Pachyramphus minor. Classification (NCBI taxonomy): domain Eukaryota; kingdom Metazoa; phylum Chordata; class Aves; order Passeriformes; family Tyrannidae; genus Pachyramphus; species Pachyramphus minor. The sequence continues at coordinate 70,937 of VYXB01010535.1, forward strand.
TTTCTTAACTTACTATATTTGAAACGCTTGTAGAGGATGTGTCAGAAAGCTTGATATATTTTCCTACTACGCAAAATTACACATATACCTTCCCTTAATGCAAAGATGATGACTGCTTCAGAGGTTGTCATTTCTGCAAGGTGGGTAAGAAAAGGATTACGAGATGTGTGGTAATTTAAGTATCACAACCATTTAGTGAATTTTAAAAAAGTTATTTTATATACACAATTGGTGATCATATTAAAAGCAGAATTTAGAAACGGGCTTTTTAATAGACAGACTTAAAGATGTATTTTACAGGAAAGAATTAAAAGTACCTAAGTATTAAAATAAACTTGATTTCAGACATCAGTAACCACAGATAGCAGTGATGTCAGATTTCCATTTAAGGACTCTGGTAAACATATAGGACCACGGAAATTTATGTGACTCCTCCTTTTCTATCATCATCATGGGTTTATTTATTGTCAGTAAGAAATATCTGAAAACTGGAAGTCTCCATTGTCTCTGGTAAATTGCAGGATGACGATGAGTCCTACTAGGGAGGGAGCTGTATTGTTCAGTCTGGAGAAAGAATGCTCAGAGGAGCCCTTATCACTCTCTACAGCTACCTGAAAGGAGGTTGTAGGAAGGTGGGTGTCGGCCTCTTCTCTCAGTTGACTAGTGACAGGGACAAGGGGAAATGGCCTCAAGTTGTGCTAGAGGAGGTTCAGGTTGGATATGAGGAAAAATGTCTTCACTAAAAGCAGGACTAGGCTCCCCAGAGAAGTGGTGAAGTCACCCTGAAAGTGTTAAAAAAAGGAGTGGATGTGACACTTTGCAATATTGTTTAGTGGACATGGTGGTGTTTGATCAAAGGTTGGACTCGATGATCTTAGAGGTCTCTACCAGCCGTAATGATTCCATGATCCTATACCTTCAAACCAGACAGTTTAAGAAACAAAGAAACAAAATCTGTAACACACTGTGGACTCGTGGTTAACCCTATTCCTTTCAAGTGCTTCCTTTCTATATTTAAGGTTTTCGGGGAACTCATGATAGCTACAAAAGCGCTGTGTCACAGATCAGCATTTCATAACATCTGACAGAAGAACGCTGATGTGACATACAATTAGAGCTAACAGTACCAGTTTTGAGCCTGGGTGTCTTACTCAGGCAAAATTCTAAGTGTTGCTGTTGAAATATGCACCTGAGGGCTTTGTACAGAATCAGATCCCATATTTGTTCAGTAGCTCAAGCTGGTACCATAAGTATAGTAATGACAGACATTGTACTCAGTACATATACTGTACAATTTATACGTACGTACTTGCATAGTGTAGGCCAGAGGCCAGAATCAGAGCTTGTTGAAGTCTGAAGTCTCAGCTTCTTCTTCAGTACTGGCAGTCCTGGAACTCTGTATTCTCAGCTTTGTATTGCTTGACTTTAATTTATTTATGTATTTTATTTTTAGGCTGAGTAAGAGGAAAAAGTAATTTTAACTTGTTTACTGAAAAGGCTATCAGTAGAATAATGTTGTTAAATTGATTAGGAATGTATACTTCAAGTCTAAATTGTTATCCCACATTCTAACATCCTACATCCATTCAGACTAACTTCTAGCTTTACACGTGCTATTTTGTTGCTTAAGAAGCCATATTTTGTACATAACTTGGAAAAAGCACAGACAATGGGCAGCCCCATCAGATTATGCAAGAAAAAAAATCAGTGTTTATTCTAATATAACATGTATCTATAAAAATCAATGTTTGTTCTAATACAGTAAGGGAAATAATTTAACAAAAAAATAAAAATCTCTATAGGAAAGTGTTTTCCTCTTATTTGTGGAATGTCTAGATTGGCATTTGTAGTCCACTAACTTTTTCCCAAAGAAAAGGTAAAGCTTAAAGAGGTATCAGTTTCAAATATGCTGTTTCTAGACTGTACTGTTTCTGTAGTTTAATTTTCTTCTGTGTGTTTTCTGTTAGCTCTTCTCTGTTCTTGCTGTGTTGACTTGACAAAGTGACTCTTGCTTGCTAGATTAAAAGTACATCAGGCAGAAATCATCTAGAGGAGCAGAAGACAGAGACAAAAGACCATAATAAAACAACTAAGATGAATGAAAAGAAGATCTAGTAGAGAGATGCAAGCCTTCCTAGTTGCATACGTGTGTGTGTCCATAGACTCCTGCACACATGCAGCTTGTCTTTTCTATACTGCTCCATATGGTTGTCTGTATATATGTAATATAGCATTGTAGAGAATGATAGATTTGATTATTATTAAGGTTACCCTTTTATTTACAAGATCCTGTTTCAGTCATATATTGATTCTTCTGGCAGAGCTATGTGCTATACCAAGTGTCTACTTTAGGTTGTCCATTTTAATTTGCTTGGTGGGTTTTTGTTTTAACATAAGCAAGAAACTCTTTGGGCTATTGTTTGAAATATCAGTAGTCAGTTAAGAGACTATTTTGGTCCTGTTGTTTTTCCCCTCTAAATTTTTTTCATTCTCTGCATAGGGTGGGCAGTAATCCAGAATAATCTGGTGGTGGAGACCTTCTGTTGTTTTTTATGTTGCAGTACTTTGAAGCCATGTCACAAATAAAGGAGGGGTGGGCATGCATAGAGAAACACTGGTCTGACAGTTTAGAGTTGAACGTTCCCACAAAGCATGGGATCCCCTTCTGCCCCATGGCACGTAATTCCTGCAGTAATTCCTGTAGGAAAGTATGGTAGGCAATTTTTTAAAATATATCCCTGATAATCTGTTATCATATCTCATGCTTTCTTGATATCTACCTATGATGCGTCATGGTCTGCTTTATAGAAGTGCTGAGAGTAATCTGTACCTGCATCTGAAGACTCTGAAAGAATCCAGAATGTGCAGTAATTCTGGAACCTGAAAATTGGGAACTATCTCTTGTTGGAAACCCCAAATTCCCACAGAGATACTTATGACCATAAATTTTTCAAGTTTCGGTTCTCCCATTCACTCTCACAGTGTATTGATTCTCTCTTACCTTATAAATACCCTGTGAAAGCAGGCACATTAATATCTTTGAAACACGATGACATAATGTAATGATACTAACTTCATAACTGTCAGTGACAAAGGAAGTGATCCTTCAGAATACGACTTTTTAGTAGTGTCTGGGAAATAAAACTAGAGCCACTTGCCAAGAAGGAGGATATGAGAAGATATTAAGTAACTGCTCTTTGACAAAACATTTGTCCTGAAAGAGATAGGTGTCCCTTGGCTAAAACAGTATTCTTCATTATTCAAGATGTGTACATCTTGACGTATACAGTATTGTCTGGTAAATATTCTACATGGTGAAATATATGTGGGTTGATTTAATTCTGGGATTTTCTGTGGTTTTAAAACCTGAGTATACAACCTAATATCACTCTAGCAATTCTTAAGTTTGCAGTAGTGTATGTCTGTACTATATTTGTGTATACACATCTATCTCTAAGATAAAGGAAATCTGGAGATCTTATAATATGGAAGTCATCCAACGTTTGCACATATACATATTTTACTTATTTGGGAAATTATATTAATCTGACTAACTTAAGGAAACAATGAGTAGTATGTGTATAATTGGAAAAAAACACAGTGAAACTTGAAAAGCACAAATTGTGAGCAACATGAAAAAAGTAATCGAGATTGGCTTAAAAAGGGATTATTTTGTAAAGGGTAAGCCTTGGGTTGTTTCTGTTCACTCTTGTAATATCTAGTTTATTTTTTCAAGTTTTTGGGTTTTTCTCAAATGTGAAGGCTAAAAAATATATATTGAGGAAATGTAACCTGATATGCTCAGGTATTTGTGACTGAGAGAGAGTCATCCCTTTGGAGGAAAATACCAGCTAGTACAGGTAATATAGTAACAGCTGATTACTTGGGAATTGCATAATTTTAGCTGTTCTTGAGAGCTGCTGTGGTAGGCCACCAAAACAAACAATTCATTCGCGTAGTTTGGGTTAAAAAGTCAGAATCTAGTTGAAAATAGAAAGAGAAAACTGAGTGCTGTGGCTACAAGCAAGCTGGTTGGCTCATTGATAAAGCCAGTTCATTGCATCCCGTAGTAGCTGAAATCTGGGGAGAAACCTCCTTACTTCTTGGTGGCCATTGTCTTGTCCTTCAGAGCAGTACTGAAAGCAAGATGACCTGCAGCCTGCACTCCCATCTCACAAGCATTCCTCACGTGAGCTGTCACATATTGCATTGCTGCAGATCAGAGGCAGGAGGAGGAGGGAGTGTAACACCCACCACACCCAGCAAGCAGAGGTGCACAGTGGTGCTCTTAGACAGAGTGCTTTCAGATCCTTAAATGGATGTTTCTTTTCTTTTTTCCAAACAGCCTGTTCAGTGCATTTGTCTAGAGACAGCAAAGTCCCTGACCCTAGTGCTTCTCCATACCGTGGCCAGTATCGTAGGCTTTGACACAATCCATCAATGTGAGAACATTTTATCTATTAAATAGTGTGTGTTTTTGTTAGCCAGCTACACAGAGTAAGGAAAATCCATATACACCATGATGCACAGGTATTTGGTGCCTGCATTAGATGTATTCTCAGGATATTTAAAAAATGAGCCCTAACAGAACTGTTTTAAGGCTTAGGTTGTGATATACATTTTGTAATTTTCTTTAGGTTTTGTCATAAATCTGTGCCTGAGCTCTTATTTCTGATGATGGTGTGGCCGCATAAAGATTGTCTTTGTAAAACTTTCTATAAAGTAAGGGAGAAGGGTAAGATCTATTCTGTAGGGTGACTCTGAAGAAATTAATGGTGATATGCATTAATTTATGAAATACGTTTATAAAAAGAATCATACGAACATATGAGAATTAAAACAGAGGGCAGAGAGGAAAATCGTGTATTACTGAGGGTGGAGACAATAAGAGATTTTTCTTCCATGCAGCACGCAAACCACTTGAGATTTGGCTAATCGTGACACAGCACATCACTTAGGACGAAACAGGCATCTACCTTCTATATTATCAGTTTTATAACAGAGCATTGAATAAAGTCACTGAAGTGGATTCAGTTTTGATTACAGATGATAATTGTGTGTTTCTTGCTCACTAAGGCCCCAGTGAAAATTTAAAGGCTTATGTCTATCAGAAGTCCCAATTAGTATTTTCTGTTATGCCCTGCGTGTCTCCTGGGTTTTCATAATGTGACTCACTGAAGATCAGGCACTTGGAGAAAACAGACTATATGAAATAAAATGTGCAGTTATCTGTCAATTAAATGTAATTCTTTACGAATTGGTAGCCATCTTGTATATGATTTTTTCTACTACTCCTAGTAATAGTCTTCCAGAAAAGATTTTTCCATAAACTGAGAAGAGAATGTCTTCTTAATTAATTACTACTTCTGTACTTGGCTGTTTTTTAAATGAAATTTATCCAGTACAGATTCCCTTTATCAAACTTTTTTTTTTTTTTTAAATGAAAACAATCTATTTCATTCTTCTTTTAAGACTGATTTGAAGCAAGATCTTTTAGGGCTTTTTGTAAACTAGTAAAAGTTGTTGTGTTGATTTCACTGAATTTTGATAGTTTCTTTGCACCTTAAGATAATTCCAGATCTTCAGTGTTTAATTATGAAATATAAAGATACCTAAATCTGTACCACATTTTTCTAGGGAAGAGACAGAAATCCTCTATGATTCTGCAAAATCTTCTGAAATGTCATTCTTACAGTCTAGTCTTTGCAACCCATGATGTAAATAGTAGGGAAAGGATCATTAATGTTCAGAAACCAATTACAGCAGCTACAGGTCAATATACCTTGCCATAGTGTAAATATGTTTGTACTAGTATCTGTTGTTTATCTGTGACTGTAGTAAAAATAATATATGAAATTATTTTCAAACATCCTGCAAATTTCCTACAAGGCAAAAAAAACCCCAGAAAACAAGAAAAAAAAGAGTAATTTTAGCTAATCTCTGTTACTGAGAGAGTAACAGTTGATCCTTTTAATTTTAACTCATGAACATGTTATTGAGGGAGTTCAGAAGTAATAAAAAGACCCCAGCACCACGCCACTCTTTTTGTTTAAATATTACTAGAATTCTACAGCAAAATGAAAATTTTGCATTGGCATGAGATTCCAGATGAACTGAATGCTGGCTGATGTCACTTTGCTCGGGTTTCTATCCTGATTTTGAATACAACTGACTAAGTAGTTATTAGTGTGTGTAGGCTCAGCTGATAATTACAAAAAATAATTAGGTAGCTTAGTGCTCAGGTGGCAATGAATCATTGCATTTCAGTATTTTCAGGTAATGAAAATGAAGCCCCATGTCAGAAGAACAGACGCAGAAACAAGTGGATAAATGAAAGAGTAACAAGTCTCCAAGACCAGATGGTATATATCTAAGATTCAGAAAGTGTTTAAGAATGAAGCAGCTGAACTGCTGACAAAAATAGGCACTCTCATTAAAATTAGTTACTATGCTGGAAAAGTAGAGCAAATGTACCTAAGTTAAAGACAGGTTACAGCAGGAGCCCTGCAGTTAAAGGTCAGTATATCCCTAGAACTAGAAAATTGGTTGGAAAAAAAACCAAACATTAACCCACCTCAATGGGCAGGGTAGGAAAGAAACCAATAAATAGGATTTCTGTTTAAAAAAAAAAAAGTTCCTTCCTGATTAAGATGCTTGGATTCATGGATTTAAATGGTAATCTGGTTTAGGGCCAGGATCAGCCTCAAAACCTGTTCAGCACAAAGGGGCAGTTGATAAACATGGGAATTACCTCACTGGCTGTAGAGAAACCACAGAACCGAAAATCTTTTCCAGCTTACTGGATCCAGGCAGATGGCCCAGCAAAGTCGAAATGTACCTGGGTAGGTGTGTTTGGCCAACTTCTCCTCTCAGTGAACCAGAGCACTGAGGTGCAGTGTGACAATGGAAATGCTGTGTCACTCCCCTGTAGTGCACCCAGTTGTTCTGTTTCTGACAGTGAATGACCAGTAGCTCACATCTGGGAAAACAGTGGGCGGGGCAGGGACAGGAGTAGCACAAGTACAGGGAGGTATTCTCCTAATTTCCAGTGATCTGGCATGTAGGAACTTCCTAATCCAGAATTGTTACACATATCATGGTATTAGTAGCCATGTGTGGAGTTTAGTTTTCTCATAATTTTTTTCCTAACTGAATAAATAAAGTGAATCTGTTTATAATTCCAGCCTCCTAACAGTTCCATGCTTTCGTTATGTGTGGTGTGAAAATACACTTTGTCCTTTTTAAGTTTGTTACTTGAATATTTTAATTTTGGTATTTTAGTTATGTTAGCAGAAACAGTAATTATTTAGCATTCTTTTAGTTACCTTAGCCGAATTTCTGATTCCAGACATCTACGTCAATTTTTTACCCTGTCATCTTTTTTTTTTACAGAATGAGGAGTCCTTGTCTGTTTAACTTCTCGGGGAGCAGTTGTTCCTTACCTTTGCTCAGCCATACCTGTGCCTTTTCTGCAGCATGTCGTTTGCAGCATGAGGTGCCAGGAGATGTATGCAGTATTAAAAGTGTGGGCTGTGAGTCCATAGTTAATATTTTAGTAGTGGCAAAATAGTTTTCTGTTTCCTGTTTGTTTCCTAACAAAGCTGTTGACCTTTGCATTGTCAAAGACCATTTGGTCTTGTCTGTCCTTACAGGTCTCCAGGCATTACTTACCAAAAACTAATTCTTTCTGCCTGCCACTGCCCTCTGACAGCATATAGGTACCTTCTGATTAGATGCCAAGTTTAGAAATTCCCTGGATGGACTAAGAACAAAGAGTTTTTCTATTGATGGATTTGTGTGGTTTGACAGAAACCACTGTACACTTGGGAGCACCTGAGGGCAGCTGCTACAAAGACAGGAGAAGATGGAGTATTTTTTTGGCAATAGACTAAATATGAGAACAGAATTCTTTCGTCCTCAATAAACTCTGCATTTGGGGTATTTTGCATGTCTAGGTGAATGAATGGTTGTATGGGACTAGGTATCTTATGATAATTTATCCAAGGAGAAGTGTCTTAGTTTTTCCTTAAATAGATTCAAAAAGGACTCATCCTGTACATTTCTGCCAGCTTATTCAATGTCCTGGGAACTAAGGGGCTCTCCTAATTTTGAGCCAGTCTTCTGTTTTCTGTGATAAAAAAGGAGAAGTGGCATCTGGGCTCATTAAAGACCAAAGGCACGCTATAGATCTCACCAGTTGTTGTGCTTTCTGCTCCAAAAAGGAATTCAGGCCAAATGTACCTACTGTTCAGGATCAACAAACCACCAACACAAACCCTGTGGGAGGTTATGAAGGTTTGGACACTTGTCAGGTAGTTGTTATACACCACAGGACACCTCAGGCACCACTGAATATGGTTTAGCATGGAGTGCTCTGCTAGTGGTGTAGGGTCTGCATTAGAATAGAAACTGATGGTGTTGGAAGGGGAGAACTTGAGGTAATAATGGCTTGGAAGCTGGATGCTCGCCTAAATAGATTATGTGTCTGATCTTTGTGTCAGTTCCTAGTTTTTCAACTAATATAACCTCAGAATACACTTTTTGTCAAAAAAAGCTGTGGTGAGTCCGTGATGGATTGCCCATATAGGTTAGTTTCTACTGAAGTTCTAGTAAGTTAAAGTCCATACAAGAAAATGAAGTAGTTTCTGAAGTCTAGTCCATATGGATGTATGCACTTAAATTTGTAAGAGATTTATGCCATTATTACAAGGAGACCCATAAAATGGCACATTCCTTCTGCTTAGTTTGATGTCTCATTGCTTCCTGAGAGGCAGTGAAACAGACTCAAAAGGCTCTAACGTTAATACAGCCACCACCCCTATAATACCAGAATTGCTTGAACTTCTTATCTGATCAGCCTGTTTCAGTATCTCCCATTTCAATATCTATTAATTTTGAATTCCTTATCTGTTAAGTTGCATATATAATGTAATAGTCTCTTTAATAACAACAGCTTGACTCTTTAATAAGTGTCAATCAAAAGATACAGGCAACAGTAGTGATGTGTTCAGTCTTCATTTTTTAGAGAAAATATCTATGCTGGAAAAATAGTACAAATATATGAAAAACAAACAGTCCAGACAAAAGATGCCCATTTAAATACTCAACTAAGACATTCTAAATAAATTTTTTAACATTAGTCTTGGAATAGGGCTTTTTCTGTGCTTTGGGTGAAGATGATGTGAACTCACAGCAAAATAGCAAGTTGATTCTTCCCACAGAAGATGCCTGTTGGATAACTTGTCAGACTTTTTGTGGTCTCACCACCACTACTGTGGTCTTGACCCTGAACAAGGTTGATCAACTACCAGGTTTTTACAAGGTGAAAGAATAGTTCTTCTATGTAAAGCAAGTTAGTGATTGAAAATAGGAATGAGTCACAGAAAAGCTCTCAGAAAAATTAGAGTATGGTGAAATGAAATGGAATATTAATACATTCACTTATGTTAGTTTCTGACTAATTTTTTTTTGTAAAAATGCCTGCACAAGAGATAGAAATAGTTTACAAGAGATACTAGTAGTACTGTAACACCAAAAGCAATGTGGGCAACCATAGTATTTAAACCACCTCCTTTTTTGTGTGTGTTTGTGCAGAGGTAGTTATGGGGAAAAAAAAATGCAACAGGTGGAATTAGCAGACAGGTCTGACAGCTCTTGGCAGACTCCACTTCCTCACTCAGCAGTTTGTATCATTAGGATAGATAGGATTAAGGTCTGTGGGATGCAGAGCTTTTTGTCCAGATAAGATAACTAATTCTTTTGAAAGCAGTACATTAAGCCAGATGTAAGTATGAGAGACTCCCTGTGCTCGGGGTCATCAAGAAAATAGTTGATACTTCTGTTAAACTTCAGACTTGATGCCTCACAAATTCACAATCTGATACCCAATTGTTGTGCAACTGTGCCATAGGGAACATTAGTAGCCTATTTTTACCTTTACCATCCTAATCTTTCCCACCTTGCATATTGACAAAACCTACTTATTCACATTTCTCTGATACTCGGCAAAAAAGGTTATTTATATTGTGTTTTCTCCTGTGAGGTTTTATCACTGAGAATGTGATCAGCCTATGCAGTAACAAGCTTACTGGAAACAGCTTCTCTAGAAGGAGAGGAAGAGACATTAAAGTAAGCAGGAGATGATCACAAGAAAACAACAGGGGTTTTGTACCTGGAAGACAAGCATCTGCAGCTTCTTCCCTAAATGACAGGTTTAGGGCAATTGTGAAACTGCAGAAGTCAGGAAGCCTTGTGTGATGATATGGTGAGAACCCTCTAGATCACGACAGACTGTTCTCTCTGACTGTAAGAGTTTGTTCTTTTCAGAACAACAACAGAAACAAAAATTAAATAGTAACAAAACTCTTGAATCTGTTTAAGGTATATTTGCATATGTCCAAGATTCCTGGGTTTTGACAGTAACTGTATCTTTCAAGGTATTGACCTTTTAGAAGGAGACCGGCTATGACAGAAAGAATCAAAATGAGCAAATAAATTCTTTCTTTTCTTGAAGGATGTTCTCTTTCCCTCTGTGCTCTTGGCCTTCTGACATTGTATCAAAAGATTTGTTGTTTCTACATTCCTACTTATGTTTTCTTCTTTAGCACAGAGTGAGTAAATCCCAAGCTGCAAGAAGTTTAGAGTTGTAGGCTTATTAAAAAATCAAGGATTATTATAATTTATTTTAGAAACACACTTTATGCATATGGTTTATTAATTAATTTCTATTATTATTTTTAAAGTACTTATGGCATCCAAGTATACCTAGTGAAATGGCAGTTTGGCAGATAGTGAATCATAGTTTCATAAGATATTTTAAAGGTAATATGGCATACCATTGCTACAAGTGTCCACTGATACTTGAAGTGTGTCTTAATTTGCAGTTTAATATTTGTGTATGTCAGTGGGATGTGTACATGCTTGGTACCGTGAAAAATTGAATTGTTTTGTTCTAGGGAATGAAACATTTGGATGGTCACATTTGACAATTTGGCCCTGCTTGCTATGATAACAAAAATAACATCCACATGTCATATGCAATTGGATAGTATTAAAATAGTGGCCTTCACCCAGAGAAACTTAACATGGCACTGAGCAGAAAGGGGAGGTAGGAAAAACGACTGGGGAGACTTTCCTAACTCTATTGCAGGTTCTGATGTGGTGTGGAGTGGAAGAAATTACAGGTATTTGAGACAAAGCACTCATCTCTGCACACAAAAATGAAATAATAAGTGTAATTTATTGAGCGTGTGAGGTAGAAGAGACTCTAGGAGAAAAATAAAGTGTGTGCTCACTGATTACAATAACCTCTTTTCATAGTCTGCAAAATCTGAAGGTGGATTTCTTACCTATGCATTTTCTTGTTCCCCAGATTGTAGGAGCCCCTGTTTATATATATATAGTAGATTTAGTCCTCTTACTGTAAATGTTGCTACAGTTTCAAAGCGTGTGAATATATGGGGAAATGAGATGCCTGTAAGGGGGGAAGAGAATTAGTGCTATATTAGCAAAAAACTGAAGATAAGAATATGAGATGGAGGCAGGTGAAGAAAGTATAAGAGGAGGTGGAGTGCACAATGTTAAGTTGTAGTAGTGGGACTGGTCATTGAGTACTCTACACTCCCATCTGTTGAGAAATTCCGGTGTTATTTCCTGAATAATGTATTTAACCAGTGATACTTTGCAGTGCATGGTCAACTTTACTGTTGGTTAAATGTCATTCAAGAAAGGTGCTGCAGTAAATCTGCTACAGAGTAACATGAGTATGAAGGAAAATAAATTTAGGGGTTTTTTCTGTTCTAGCTTGTTCCAGGAGTTGTGAATTCAGCATAGCGAGGAGAGGTGGTAGGGAGGCAGGTTTAAGATCTCAAGGAGAACAACCAAGTGCAGTTGCCCCAAAGGCTTTTATAGAGTTGCCAGTACACTGCTGGCTCTCTGCATTTAGGAGTAATGGGAATCCCGGCTATAGTGTTGCTAAGAACACGTTAATTAATGAGTAGATTGGTCATAGAAATTATAAACAATTTCATATATAAATACTGAGTACTTTCAAAGTTAAATACCTTACCTTTATCTGTATGGAATATTGCACTACAAAAGCATGTGCTAATAAAAAATGGACGTGGAACAAAGCCACAGCTTTGGCTGAGAAGCAGAGCAGTTCCAGGAGTGAGATTGCACCCTCTTCATGGGATGCCTGCTGTGTTTCCATTCCTTTCCTTTGCACCATCCCGTACGTAGGCAGGTGAAGAGGAGGCAAAACACAGTAGGTGCCAACCTATGAAAGGGGCTTCCAGTGTTGGTGTAAAGATCTAAGGCAGCACTGGCTGCTGTTCAGCCTCAGAAGATACCAGTGATGCATTGCCAAGAAACTGCACCTATAGTTCGGTTGGGTTTGGGTCAAGGCTCTTGGATTAGCCACTGGGAAACAAGAGACAGCTAGGCACTATTTAACATTATTTGTTTTGAGTAACACTTTCTGCTTACTGTCAGAGTTGGCATGGAAACTGAATCAGCACTCATTTTTAAAAGAATAGTCCATTCAGAGTGAGGTTAGTCATCAGCAGGCTTACCAAAGAGACTCAGGCTGCAGCTGCCAGCACTTAAACCTTGCTCGTGAATAGACAGAATATTCAAAATGGTAGTGGTCCTACTACCCCAACCTTTATGGGGAAAAATGTGCATCTTTTGAGAATTATACTATGTCATTTGCATTTGGGCAGTGTCTTTTTTTAAAGAAGGAAGGGTTAATTATCTGAAGTCCACAACAGAACTTCCTTATTTCAAGAAGATCCATAGATCTGTGTCTATGGATCCGTTAAATTTAAAGAGTTAATGCAATAAAACACATATGAATATAAGCAATTATGCTTGTAACATTCTATTTGGAAAATGGCAAAATACTTAAAAGGCTGCAAGCTTAGCACTAGGAATCTGTGAATGTATAACCAAGCTGAAAGCCTACACAGCATGCAGAAATGGGCATTTTCAATTATTTTCCCTTTATTGATGAAAACAATTCGTTCTATGTTATTCACACACACAAAGGTAGATGTGGAGACATGGCTGCTGGTTTTCTGCACCAGCTAGGATGAGAAAATACTGATGGCTAAATTGTTATTTGCTGGCATTTCATAAAGTGCCTGCTGACATATTTTCTCAGATGCTGATGATAAATGTATATATAAATTTGACAAGTTTAACTTCATCTATAACCTTTGACTCCTGGCTTTTTGTATCCTCAGAACACAGACCATACAGGCCTTCTTCATTGATACAGAAATTTTTTATTTTACACTACTTACATTCAAGTAAATATTAGTAGTAAATTTAGTGCTTTTACCAGATTGATGAGAACACTGATTTCTCTTTTCTTTGTATTTACCAAGCAGATAATTTAAGTGATGCCCTGAAAAAGCTGAAGATAACAACCACTGACAGCACAGCCGATAGCTTGGAGGGATGCTTGGACTGTCTGCTTCAAGCTCTGGCACAGAACAGTAAGTTGTATGGACCTTTCAAATTTTAAATCATACGAGATCACTGAATTAAAATGGAGGTATTAAAACGTGGCAGAAAGACTGACTCAAGCAGTGGGCTGGTGGATTGGCTCTTCTGAGGGGGTATTTTTAAGCCTTATATCTGTCACATTCAGGTAGCAACAAAGACAGTGGCATGTGAATACCTGACTATTTGGAACAGCTGTAGTCCAGTCCTTTTTCCAATATGATGAAGTAGCACAATTACTTCTCTAATTGATCGTTCAAGAGAAAAGGAACAGAGATGGAGAAATTAGCCTGATAAGATGAGGAGAGGGATAAGGGATCTGCTTGCTAATTCTGGTTGAAAGAGTATAATTTCCTATTTGTGATGTATTTTTCCTCATGCTTCTGATCACAGATGTCTTATTTCCAGGAGTTTCAATCAGCAGAACTAGGCTGGATATCCGAAGATAGTACAAAGCTGATATATAGTATGATAACAAAAATAACATCAGAATGTAATAAGGTGTCTTTTTCACCAAAAACTGTAGAATGCATGTCCCCACTCTTAGCAGACAGAAAGGTAGGTAAATGAAGATGATAGTTTATAAGACTTTCCTGAGTTCAGCTTTCTTAGTGCTTCAGATTGTGGCAGAAGAAAAATGCGTGTACAATTTCAGGTTGAAAGACCTCTCAGGATAGGTACAAGCCATGATTAAAAATTCTTTATGTAAAAAAAAAACTAGTCCTTTGGAAATATCAGTATCAATACTCAAAAGTACATACTCTTAATAAGTCTTGGGTTTTTTCCCATGATAGTATTCTACAAATCACTTTTGGCTTATTTGGTGTAAAATACTTCATGAGGTTTTTCACAACTGAATATAAGCCCCATCCATATCAAGTCAAAAATGGATCATAACCGCCTCTGCATTTAATGATAGTTTTTAATTCGGATTATTTTGTAAGGGGATGTCAGCCAGGAAGTAATAAAATATTTCTGCTTTGGAGTAACCCATTTTTTGAAGATGCTGAATCATTTTTCGTATGGATTTATTTACAAGGTATATTCAGTGCTTTAACCCAACCTCCAATTGGCTTTGGTATTTCCAGTACTTTTAAGTCTAACACTTAAACAATAAGCACTAAAAGAAGATGTTAAGAAAAGTGAGAACATACTTATGTAAATAACAGAGTTTACCATTTTGCCCATGAAGGTCACAGAACAATAGATGGCAGATGCACAATAATTTTGATTAATGTATGGAAATTACTTACTGATGCTTTTCTGCAACCACATGACTCTCTTCCCTCTCAGTCTAGACCTTTGCTCTTCCTTCCAAAATATTTTCTCTTTTAGTCTTGTAGCTGCCAGATCAGATATCAGACTATTAGATTTTGACATCTCTCTTTTGGGTAGTTTTAGAAAATTTAATCTCCCCATCATTTACAAGGTTCTTTGCATGTAAGTCATTAATATGAATATATTACTGACTACTGAGCTGCCATATGATACACACCTCCACATGTTTTCAGTTGCCCAAAATTGAGGTCAACTAAAACAACTCACTCTGAAAACTAGATGAGTTACATAGGGTATTTTTTTCCTCAACTTGCTGGTGGTAATGTAGGAAGCAGTATATTCATGCCCTTTCAAGGGTACAGGAGACTTCCAATACATAAGTTTTGCCAAGTCTCTGTGGACAACAGACTTTATTTCTTAAGATAGGTTGCTGATTTGGGGAAAAAATAATCCTCATAGAAGACAGACTTCTGGTTTGGGGTAATTTTTTGAGAACAGCAGTACATTCAAAAGACTTCACAGATTATGAGGTAAATTGCATGTAATAGATTGGTTCAACAAATAGATAATAGAATCAGCTTTCTAAATGCTTTCTCATAGTTCTCATGCATCCAGTTAACATCTTAAAATGGATTTGATTGAATTTTAGTTACAGTCTTTATTATCATATATGTGGTATCTAGATATGAGATACACACTCTTCCTCTGTGTCTGTGTATAAATTATTATAAAATAATAATTATAAATAATTTTTATATGAAAGTATGTTAATTGTAATGCAGAAATAATTTAAATAAGATTTCTCAAATAGTTATTCTGCTCTCTTTTAGTATATTTCCATGTGTATGATTATATTAATGAAGTATACATAATACTGATTATAGTTCAGTAAATCATCATATTAGAGTAACACTAGAGAAATAAGCCATGCAAGGAATAGAGTTTATTTTAAAACAATTTTGTAGGACTGTGATTTCATTGGGAGTTCATGGTGATATTGTGAGTCACAGAAGTTAGTTTTATGCACTTCATTAAGACATGGAGACAAAAGTATTATTTTATCTTATATAAAATTTAGTACATTACTAATACATAACCCCACTCCCATCTACTGCCAGCCAAGATTAGGAGTTAAACCCAGTGTTAATATAACACTCAGATTTTCAGCAAAGAATCATTTGCACAATTTCACTTTGGCATATTGCATATAGATAGGAACATTTCAGTGACCATTGCACTGCTTTTAATTGGTATCTGTATGCATGCAGCACAGGGTTGTGGTTGCTGCAGAAACCTAAGTTCCCTGGTCTCTAACAATACAGTGACAATTATAGTTTCATTTACTTTGCATACAATCTTTTAAATTTTCATTAAGTTAAAACATTTCTTTCTTCTTATAATGTATAGAAAGAGTTGGCAATGTTATGATGAATATTGTAACTTTTCTTTCTATGAAATCTGATGCTTTTTCTTTCGTTTTTCATGCTCCTTCTCAAAGCTGATGTTTTGATAATCCTAGACAGGTGTAGTGCTCTGGAACATGATACCTCCTGTCTGACTTTACAAGGTATTAGGCTATTTGTCACACCAATCAAATTAAGGTGTGTGCTAACACACATGCTATACTACACAAGGATGAGTCAAATAGCTGAATATTTGGCAAACCAAATTCAAATTGTTTTAGCTGCTATTTGTCTAGGGAGATAGTTGTGTAGGCCTTAACATCTGAGACCCAGGTCTGAAAAACCTGCAGATGGTTTCCTTAGGAGACATTGTTTGGAAATATGTATATTCCTATTTATGCAAATATTTTAGTTCTTATCTGTGACCAGCACTTCTGGCTGAGGCCAGTCTTATGCGGCCTAGCTTGTGGCACTAGGTAAAACTGAGGAGTTCAAGATGAAAGAGGCAACGATGACAGAAGAATAGAAATCAGAAATTTTGTAGGATAATAAGAACATACCTCATTTTGTGTGGAGTTCCTTCAGCATGAACTGACATCTCTGGGGATTTTGCTGCCATAAGGCTGCAGTAACATTAGTCCAGATTCCCAGGTAATGTAGACTGGCACAGCTCCTTTCACCTCTGAGGTGGATCTACCTCATTCACGTAAGCTGAGATTCTGTCCACCTTGCTTCTGAAAGGAAAACAGGAATGCTTGATCTCTCTCCACCTGCCAGGGTTCACCCGTCTCTAGATTGCTAAACTTTCCATAGTTCAGATTTTTAAGAGAAGGCTGGGGTATATGATCCATAAGCAATATTAGCAGCAAAAAAACAGTCAGCCTTGCACTGAATGAAATACTGGCTTCTACTGAATCAAGAGGTGAAATTCATATGTTGCATGTGTTTTCTTTTAACAACTGTATATTAAAACAAACTACTCCACTGTCTGCTCCACAGAATTTAGATTCTTTCTATACAGATATAGTTTGATGTGTTATTGTAAAGAAAGAATTTTGCTGATCTGGAAGCAGACTGTTTACAGTGATATGGAGTGTAAAGTGATATAAATGCTTTAATTTGTATCTCACACACGAAGAAAAATATCAGTATGTACTATTGGATATTGAGAACAATTGGTTGTCTTGTATAAGGAAATGCAACAGAAAACAATATTGGCAATCATTTTATATCAACAAACATATATACAAAATTATACCTATAAATACTGTGTCTATCAAAAAAATGCTATTATCGTAAGATCCCCAAATAGAGGTCTGCAGGAAAGGACTGCCTGAGGGGAAAAAAACCAAAAAGGAAGTAGATATTTTCTTTTAAATCACAGACTTTCTGGGACATAATTATTGCAATAACAAAAAAAAAAAAAAAAAGGAGTTATTGCTAGTCCAGACATGCTGTGTTTCAGATACAAGAAGTTATAGCAGACATAAATAACCCAGTTTTGATAAATGAGAAATCTGAAAAATCCTCTGAGAATGTTATTTTTGGCTCTGATGTACTCAGTGTGAGAGGCTGAAAATGCCCACTAATCCCAGCCTTCAGCACCTGGCTATGAAAATGTCTGAGATGTAATTGAAGTGCAAGGACTGGCACATGCATTTGAAACATTTTTTTACTTATACGTTTTGGGAAACTAAGAGTATGAGCCTTCACGTTACCTGCAAAAATGATTAAGCAAAATCACACCAGTAAAGAAAAACTTAAGCGAGAGGGCAGGGCCCCAGCTTTGAGGGGGATTTAGAAATGTTGGAAAGCTTTGAAATAATATGCTTTACCGTAAAGATGTGGTTGCTAAGATGCCCTATTTTCTATTTGTTGAGCTATGCTGGTGCCTGCTAACTTAAGGAACCATCACATGACCCATGAAAATGGTGAATCTATGCTTGAAACTGGAAATCTCAGCATTATTCAAAGGCTACTTTAGTATGTCATTTTTATGCCCATAATGAACACAGTTTCCTAGTGGTATTTTGTTTTGCCTCAGAATCTATTTTGGCTATATGCTGCGGGTGTGTTTTGTTTTGAATATACTCATTGTGTTTTTTCAGAGAAAATATCATTCTTATAAACTCCATGAGCAACTGCTAGTAAGCCTTTGCCATCGCTTCCTGCTGTTCCAGCTTTATGGTGTTGGAATCATGGGCTCAGCCCTCCTACCTTAACCACCTTGTTCAGGTTTTCTCTTGAAAGTCACCAGTGGGTTTGCTGAAATAGGAAATGCGTTCGTTCCTATTTGATGGCATCACAGAGGAGGATGTGTTATCATCTGGAGTGCTTAAGAAAATGTTAGATTTCTGCAGAGACTGCAGATTTCTCACATTCCTTCATCAGTGTTTAAATTTTACATCCAATGCTCTGAATCTTCTGTAGGCACTTGCTTTGAAAGACATCTAGTTTCCTGTCTTTAATGTTATGGTGGATTTCTAGTTCTCAAAACCATATGTTAACAGTGAGGTTATATTTTAGTTGGAAATTCTTCATTTTACTCTGTTCTTTATAGGTATGGCTTCCCTATGATGTTGAATTTAGTTGGTACTCATGTGCTTTCTATACCTGATGCTCCTTTTTCTGATCTTCGCTGGCCGTAGAAGTTGACAGAATTACAGAATCTGTCATCTTCTATAGCCGGTGAAGATTGTTGCAAGATGGAACAATTCCTCTACTGGAACAGAAAAATTGTGGAGAATTTAAGGATAGCGTTTTGTAATTCTTTAATTCAGGACTCAAAAAAAAAAAAAAATTGAAATTTTAAAATTCATGTTGCCTTTGATTTGTAAAAGACAAAAGTGAGCTTTACCTATTTTTATCTGTTTCCTTTTTGGACATTCATGATAGTTCTTATTTATCTATTGAAGAGTCAGGTAGGCAGCTCTCTGCTTAACTTGTAACACGAGAGTACCATCTAACTTCAGTGAAACCCTGTACGTCTTTATTACGCACAGGATTATGCAAGAGTCACTTCATCTTTTGTTTCCACAATCCTCTTACATGTTGGCATGAAAATAAAAGACATATTTTCCCCACCCCAAACATAAGAAAAATTAAGTTGTAAAACTTTTGTCTTAGCAGAGTTATTCTAAGTCACAAACATTCCTGAAATCACTTTCATTTTTTCCCATTGGCCAGGCATTTTAAGTTTGCTCCATTCCCTTTCATAGTATGGAGAAGAAACTCCACATTTCACAGCTTGGTCAAACAAAGATATCCGTAAACATCACCAAACTAACCTTTCTCTGTTTTGAAGAGACTGTTTGAGCAGAATAAGAGTAAAATCAGGTGACCATAATTTCATGTAGATTGTGGCCGAGTAACAATGCTTTCATGATTGTGAATGCTTGCATAGCATTATATCTTAAATTATCTTAGGTTCTATTCTGACCCTTACACATAGGATTTATTTATTGGCTACAGTTGTTTCTTATAAATGAAAAATGAGCTTTCAGCATCCCCATAGCTTTACTACACTTTACTGATATGTAAGCTCTGACAATACAAGCCAGTGCAAAAGCACATCAAGATAGCTTAGCACAACACAAGCAAGTGGGTAGAAAATACTACTAATTGGATTAGTGGCCTACTAAAATAACTGATAGCAAGTAGAACTAAATTATTTGACAAATAGCATTTCGCTGCTTTCTTATTCCTCTTTGATCTTCAGCATCTACCTTTGTTCTTAAAAGCAGTCCCTCATACAGGTGGATTTTTGATCCTGCTTGGGTCTGCCCTCCAATGATCCCTCATATATGCCACCCACCTGTGATCTTAGAAGGAGAAGGAGGTCACCCATGGATATATACTCAGACACAGCAGACATGTGCCTGAATGTTAGTCCTCACACCTGAGCATCCCAGCTTAAGTGTTCCAACAAGCAGCAGACATTTATGGTGTATGTCCACAAAATGGAAGTATGCAGATGAAAGTTAGAATATCCTCCTCCAAAAAGATAAAACAACAACAGTATTATTGATAACTGTCTGCTAAAATTTATAGTTATCTACTGAAATTAAAGTATTCTTTAGGAAGACAGTGGCCTTAGCACATGACAAAGATTTTACTACTTTATTATTCCTAGTTTGTCTTGGGCACTACAAAAATATTAATAGCAGCACTGAGCTACCCATAGGACCCTGTACGATTTGTTTTCTTTGCATATTGGAGACATGAACTGGTGTCTGTTTAGCTTCTACTAAATCTTGATCCAACTTCTTTGGACTTCAGTGGTGTGGGAATGATGCATTTAATGTCTATTCAGAACAAAGGAGGGAGAGGGAATAGGAATGAAAAAGAAAGAAATGAAACTAAGGGGATGAGTAACAAGGATCAAAGTAGTGCGTAAGATTTTTTTTAGAGAAACGAGAGAAATGGGAGAAGGGAGAAAAGGTTTAAATGTAACATTTTTGAAAGAAAAAACGAGCTAAATGTGGGTACCTAAGTGGTGATGGATGTCATCTCTCTGTGATTCCCACTATTTTTACAACAGCTGCTTACACTCAGATTTCTGGTGAGAAAGTGAAGATAGTACATAAAATGCTGATGAAGGTTTTATATTCTGCTGCCTGTTTTTGTACTAGCAAGAATGGAAACTGTCTTAGTACAGTGGGCAGTTTCTTCAGGCTAAAATACTCCTTATAGTACCTTACACCATGTCCCTCAGAAATACATTACCAACAACACAGACTTTTATTATTTTTGTAGTTTTTGGCAATATAGCTGCATCAGCAGTAAGGGTTTGCTGGTAGGAAGCCATCAAATCAAAACCCCACATCTTAAACCAGTCTACTCGTACAAGCAAGAACTTCTAGTCTGCCTCTGATGTGGATAATCTCTTGTAACAGAGCCAGGGGTTCAAATTGAATTGGGCCAGCTCAGTCAGTCAAGCTCATTGCAGGCCATTAAGCTTACCTGAGAAGACTTCTAGTCAAATGCCCACCTAAAGTTGGGGATCCTGATGGATATTGTGTAAGAGGGAGTTTTGGCTCAAATACTGTGTTATAAAGTGTTCCTTCATTTTGCTGCAAAAGGATATTTCTTGCATCTTAGCTCATAGAGCTATTGCCTTGTCATGGCACCATATACAAATAATCCAGATATGTTTCATCATAAGTTCTGTAGGTAGTATATTATTACAGAGTAACCATACTAATCAAGGTGACTGCTTTTTATTGGACTGTCTCCCAGTAAACTGGTTTACCCTAATGATACTAAATGCTAATCATCGCCGCTTAGTGGGATTATATTTTACACAAATTCCTTTTAATAGCGATCTACTTAGTTAGTCCCAGATAGTTAAATGTTTATCCAAGTGTTAAATTCCAAGTGCTATTCATTAAATACACAATGTGCCAAATAAAGATTAACTATTACATATTTTTTCTTTGCGGAAGGCGTCCGTGGATGGCAGTTCCAGATAATAGAATTGACACCAATTTTTTTTAGGTTGCATTTTTGAAATGCAATACAGAGGCAAAGGAAACCGCCTACTTTTTTTTTTTTTTTAAAGTTATACTTAAACACCATGTAATTCACAATTTTAGGTCTGAAGTTTCATGTTTAGGCTTGCTCCAGTCACTTATAAATGTGATCTTTTATAGATTAGGCTTTCATTCAGCTACTTTGACAGCAGAACTTATTAAAAATATCAGTAGCTAAAAGATTCCTTTGAATGTAGATCTACTCTTTCAATAAGCAAAGGATGGAATTTTACAGCAAGCATTTCAGCTTGCTTAAGAGCGCTCTTAAGAGATTGCTTAAAAGAACCATGAAACATTTCCTGCATATGCAATGCTCAGCTTTCAAGTTTGATTTGATGTTTAAACTAAATCAAGTTCGGAAAAAGATTTCACACTATAGGCCTAGTATTTCTGTTACACAGTTTGAAAAAAAATAAAACATGATGGTACTCCTTTACCCTGGGTCCTGTAACAATTCCAGTTACTATTAGTACCAGAGGAGGCAGATGAAAATGTCCACATAGGCTGAGTATAAAACATGAAGATGCTGAGGCAGAAATGTCAAACTCTTCCATCAACTTTGCTGCTGAAGTGGTTACATCCTGGAGAGGGTGAGTCAGAAAGAGGGAGCAGGGGAACAGTTCAGATGAATCCACCAAGCTATATGTCAGGATTCTAAACTGGATCCAGTTCCAAAACTCAGGGCTTTCGAGCTGCCTAACTTTAATATTCTGCCTTGCTCTGTGACATATTTGTGGAAATATTGATATGCATATTTTGTAATTGAAGGTAAAGGTGGCAAGTATTTTTATTAAATTACTTCACTGGTACCTGCAACAGGCTATTCAAGGGGTGGAATCTCATCCTGAAGTTCACTTTTTTACTTTGGATGTAGCTTTTGGAGAATTTAATCAGTGGGAATCCTGCAGCTAGTTGATTGATGAATCTGTCTCTCCATCTGTCCTTCCTTCCGTGTTAGAACTGAGATTTTAATTACAAACATCTGTGTACTGTCTCTGTTTCTTCATTAAAAATAGGAATTGAACTTGCCCTGTAGCTGCTGACAGAGACAGAACAGAGCAAACACCATGATGGAAACATTTGCACAGCTAAGGGAGAATCCTTCCCTCATAGGTGTCTAATTTGAAGGATAAGTGAGCAAGCAGATTGTATTTTGGGGGATTTCCCCATGTGAGGAGGAGTGTGCCAAAAAGAAATTAAATTTATACAGTTATTTTTATATATAAATTATCATTAAAGGACTTTTCCCTGTAAAACTAACTCTTGGTGACTGGAACAGCCTTTTTGGCTAAGGTATGCTAAGCAGAAGCCTCCTTATCAGTGGTGTATTCTTTGTTGCATGAGAGCACATAATTTTACTGAAGTTCTTTACAACTCATTTTTTGCGCTCTTGTATTCAGACTAAAGTCTTCATTTTGTGGTTTGAAAAATACAGCAGGAGGCTGTGGAGAGAGATGATATTTCTTGAGGGAGGCTGTATGTGGAGAGAACATCAGTACTTGGTCTTGTGAACCTTTTTACTGTGGTGGTTAGGAGGATGTGCCAGTTTGAAAGATATCCCTTGTTCCCTCCGTTCTCTTCCCTGCCTCCTGAAAGTGCAGATGGAAGGTTCCTTTCATGATATATGTGGCTCATCATTTATTCATATGTTCATCTTTCTCTTTCTGATGAGAGTACCTGTAGGAGGAACATTATAAAGCCAAGGTAATTTCTGCAGTAGTTTCAGTAGGTTTATAAAACATCTTTGCAGCTAGAAAAACATATATTTTTCAAAAGAGCACATGTCAAACATGGTTTGTTTAAGAAAGAGGACGCTCAGAAAGCTGTTTATCTAGAGTTCTGTGCTAAGCCTCATTTGTGGTGTGAAGCTCCACAACATGGGAATTATTGCAACCCATCACTACTGTTGGGTTACTAACAACAGTGTAACTTAAACTTGTTGTTTCTAGAGAATAGTAATGGTGAACCTATAGCTTTCTCCTACTAGCAAGGGCATAGTATAATGCTTCTGGCACATGTGCCTTGCTTTTCCCTTCTCTTCCCCATTTCTGCTTTTTCTTTCACTTGAAGTTGGACAAAATGATACAGAGAGGAGAAAAGAGTGAATAGAGGGAAGTGAAATTTCAGGGGAATTGACAGGGAAGAAAGTGTAGGATTTAATTTGGGACACTCATTGAATTTTTTTCCTGTAGTGATTTCTACTACTTAATTAAGCAGTCTGATAGCCAAGGTGTTTGGCTCTCCAGCTCTGATCTGTGGCATTAAAAAAACTTCCTGCCCACACCATGCTTTATTATTCTGACTTCAGGCACTGCAAAAACCACGAAAAGCAAGGATATTGACATTTTAATCACCCAGCTATGACATTAATAAGATTTTGACACTATGTGATCTAACATACCCTTTGTCTTGATATCTAGTGATACAAAGAGACATCTAAAGTTGCAGGTTTAACCATAGAGGGTTATTCCCCCAATTTTGCTTCGGTGGCACATCACTATGATATTGTGTGCAAAGGGACTGTTTCTAAAGCAACTTTATTACAGTCCTACAGTTTCATTGCTTTAAGATAGGGGACAGTGGGTGCTCCACAGATGGGCTAGTGCAATCAGACTGAAAATCAAGCTTTAAGAGAAAGCATTTGAAATCTGGACATTGCATATAGCAAAGGGATTTTGAGGTGTAGCACCCTAATGTCAGGCTACCTAGATTTCTGTTTCTTTCAGACACAAAATTAACAGATTTGAAAGGGGATGCATTTCTGCCAAAAGAATGATGGCTATAATTTCCTTTTTGGCCAGTATAGAAAGCACAGAAGAATATGTGGCAGAGATTTTGCCTAGATCTTTCTTGCTCATAGAGAATTTTTTTTTGTTTTGCTTGCTCCAATTACAGTGGAACAATACAACGAAATAGCAATTCAAAAGATGACAACTGAAATAAGTTTTCAGAATAATTTAGCCTCTTATAATTTACTAGGAAGCCCAGAATGAAACTAGAAGATTCATGTCCTTAATAAATAATACCTTTTTCATGCATACACACACACACAGACAGGGAGCCAGTCAGGCCTTCTCCAGCCTCTGAAGAGAACAAATAAAGGCAAGAATTGAGGGTTGCCTGTGCTAAAGCCACTAGCCACTAGAATGTATAATTCTCTCAGCAAACCCTACAGTATTTCTGCCAGGGCAAGGCAGTGGTATGAGCATCAGCCCTTTGGCAAGCATTGGTGTGTGGTTCTTCAGTCTCAGGTTCTGCAGAAGAAATGCTAACTCACAGTTTTTACAATCACAGTGCTGTATAAACCTGACCCTTTATTGTCCACTCCGAAGAATAACACCACACACACTTTCCTTCATTTATGTCCCTGTTTATGTCCCTTTATGTTTTATGTATTTATACAGGGGGAGCCCCTGGTGGTCTAGTGGTTAAGGACACGGCACTGTAACTGCCGAGGCCTGGGTTCGATTCCCGGTCGGGGAAACTCCCCGGGCAGGTGGAGCCCGTTAGCCCTGTAAGGCGATCCACCTACGTCCTGAGGACCTCGCTGCCACTGTCCAAGCTCGCTTGGCCCCGGCAGACGAACCTTAGGATTAAAGGGTGGGCTCAGTTCTGCGCACACTGTGTCCCACCTAAAATAAATCCAATGCGCAGGCTGGAAGGCGTACAAAGACCTTCCACAGATCTTCGTTCGCGAAGTCTGGCCACTACTACTATTTATACAGGACACGTTATACAAAGCTGAGCAAAAAGGAGACAAGGTGAATGGACCTAAATGGGTGGGCAGCCCCTGCATCAACAATGCCACTCTATAGTTGCAAGTGGAAAAAAAAAACCCAAAGGAGTAGAAAGGCTTAGTTTGATGAAGAGAAGTTATTTGCTTTGCAGTGCTCTCTGCAGCTGCAGTCCCATTCCAGCAGAGTTATGCCTCAGGTGCATCCCATAGAACACAGCTGAGAACTGCACACATAAATGTGCACGGTGTCACACGCAGGACTGTTAGCTCATGTTTTGCAAGTAGCTATGAAGTAACTGTCTTGTTTGGGCACTTCTAAGAAATGCTTTTATACCTGCAGCTGTTCTGAAATCAACCTCAAGACCTCCAACTTGGTATTTTTTTCTACTGACATGCATTTTAACACTTAGAACATGAACTGACTGTTCAGTTGACTTCTCAGACAGCTGAAGAGTGGTTGAAGATCTCTGTCTGGACTTCACAGGGCAGCCTTGTACATCATTTGCCTGTAAAGTCTTCCTCCTTTAAAAGAACATAAAAAATTAACAAGCAAAAATGCTATATTTAACAAGGCAATTAACAATTTAAATAAAAAATTAACAAGGTTTATATATAAGACACTTGTTCCAATTAAAATACCCTTCCTTGTGTAAGCATTTCAAAGCTCCAGAAAGATTGGTTTACTATAACTAAAATATCTACTAATTACATGTGACTTAAGAAATTAATTTGAATATTTCAGCACAGTCTTTTTTCCCCCCACCTTCTTTAACAGAACTCTCATGTGATGAACACAGAATCCTTGGCGGGGCGGGGGGGAAAGTATTTATTCTGCAGATACAAAACAGAGTAATGTGCCTGAGGATGTAACAGTCATTTTCTTGGCACATTCCCTTAGGATGCCTTATATGGAGGTTCTGCTATAAACTACTTTCAGAGATTTTATGTCATACTGTCATCTCTCTATTTTGAAACTGGATTAATGTGTATATTACAGCAAGTGTAAATTGTATGTGTTCTGCAGAGGAAGGACTTAGGTAGGCTTGGAGTAGAAGCACCCTGTGGCATTTTTTTACACCTAAGGCAATTCCTGGCAAAAACATCTCGGAGAGCACTGTGAGCTGCATTCTACCTGATGCCAAAGTAATGCGCTTTTCCCCCAAAATAATTATGCTTGAACACACACCCAGGGTACAGCAGAGGTAAGAGTGTCCCTGCCCAGTGACAGGTATACTCGCTCACTGCTGGTTAAATTAATCAGTCTTCCCTCCTTTATGACTAGCAACAGTTTGACATTGGTACTCAATCTGGGTAACAAGAAACATTCAGATATTTGTTTGAAGGGAAGAGTGTATGCAGATGTGCCTCCTCTACTGTTTAAGAGTAAGAAAAGATTCACTGGTTTGTTTTCATTTATGTGATTGCACCTAGCTGATCTCCCAATTTCTGACAGGCCTGTTGAGGTCTGTGCTTTTATTGGTACTCACTTGCTTATCTTAAGAAAATAAATCAGGGTGTATCTGCTACACACAACTTGCCTGGAGAAGCATTTAATTTTATTTTCCCTCTTCTTGCAGGATACGTTTAGTTCTACTTATGTAATTTATGCTTTGCACAGTAGTGAGTCCATCAAACTAGAGATTATAAAAATAAGACTGGATGCTCTTTATCTCAGCAGCATGACAGGAGAAAGTGCAGTAATGTTTCCTGCCTATTAATACAGGTTCACAGATACCTACATTTTGAATTTTGAATTCTGTACTTTGAGTTTTGAACTTAAGGGAGGAGTTCTTCCTTAGCAGACAGCTAAGATGTCTGGACAAGTCTTTAGTCCTGATATGATTTTCTCTGAGTTCAAACTTTTCTTTCATCTGTATATATCCACAGGAGAAAATAGCTCCTAAATATATGCTATATGTCAGAACTTATAAAAGCTTCCAAATGAGCCATAAGCTTCTTTACATTATATATTTTGAGAGGCTTTCTTGGTGAATTTCAAAAATTGCAGTAAAGTAAATTGTAAACAGATTAATAATAATTAGCATTTAAATTATGCATGAGATGTTGAAATTAACCTTTATCGATACCTAATCTGTAATGAGATGTCATCAATGACATACTGTAGATGAGTGGTTCTAGCCAAACACCACCATCCCAAGTTGGAATTGAATACAGAAATAGGAGGCATAACTGCAATCCAAACTTGAAATTCTCTCTTTTTAGTCTATCATCTAGACATAACGAGCTTACAGCCACTGAAGCATGTGCACACTGTGTGAGTGTTCTGTGTGTGTGCCACAAAACCCATGTGAGTCACCTCTGCCAGGCTTGTACTGGCTTCTGTTCACGGTCAACTTGAGTGTCTCCCTCCTGTGATGGGAGGCAGCAGGGTGGTCCTGGGGCTGCCACAAATCAAAAATCAATTGCAGCCCTGAGAGTGGGGAAGGAGAGAAGGAGGAGAGAAGGAATGGTGAGCCCAGGGACCTGTTGTTACCAGTTCACAGGAGAAGCACAGCTAAAGAGTGATTGCAAACTCCTTCTCTGTAAGACCAGCTGGTTGTGGTGCAAAAAATATGTGTTTACTTGTTTAGGGGGAAAACAGAGGATGTTGACTTGAAAAAGCTGTTGGATTAATTTAAGGCTCCTCCTTTGCTGTTCAAGAGTATGGAATATCCCTCACAGACATGAAAGATACTTTATAAAACCAAATTTTGTTGATTTCTAGTATAGATGCCTGCCCTGCCTGACTGTCTTGATGGCTCTTATGCCAGAGTAAGGGTGTGTCTAAGAAACTGCAGAGAGTGGTGCTCAGAGGACTGTCTGTTCAACCCTAAAAGGTTTACATCTGTTTCTCACCAGTACTAGCAAGCTTAGTAATATTTTAAATTTTAACTTGCACTTTCTATCAACTTTTAATTGTAAGTGATGTGAGGGGGTTTGTGCATGTTATACTGCTTAAAAATGGCCCTTGTGAGACAGGGTTTTCAAACACCAGACTTGTGTTCAGGTGGATTTGTTTAGCTTTGTGAAAGACATCAACTGGAGCTTCTCACAGTCAGTTTTGAAGAATGCAAGCAACTTCCATTATAAATGGCTTAAGGAGCCATGCTGCTTTTTAAAATGATAGCTGCCATGAGTGTGTCACACTCGTATTTGTCTCAAATATGCCACTATTTAAAGCATTAGCAAAATATGTTACAGCACCTAGTATCTTGTCTTTTATTGCAGTTGAATTGATGCTGTTTTTCAGTTCGTTGCAGAAGCTGTTGGCCAAAAATATTAGGTGGGACCTTGTTATGGAGCAGCTGCACAATCGTCTACTACATGCAGAGAGAGGAAAGGTTTAGTCCCAAATCCTTGGTCTTTACTACAGGAAACTCAGTGTTCTTTTCCTTTTTTCCGTTTACTGATTCTACATTGGAGCTACTGTAACTTAGCAGAGTAACATAGAAGATATTTAAGATGAGTATAAGAGGAGTCTAGACCAGACTCATCTTAGCTCTCCCTCTTCTCCAGTTTCTGATTCCTACACTGCATTAAGCTGTACGCTCAGCTGTAAGGACTTCCCCCACAATTCCTTGAATATTTCCAATAGTTCATTGCTTCAGAGTATCTATCATTCCTTGACTTTTACATAGTACCTTAGTCAGCTGCATGACCTTTAGTCTTTCTAAACCAGTCTCTCCAGTATTTTCTCCACGTATGCATAAGTTTGTATCATATTTACTTATGTAGCAGTCACCTTATAAAGATCAGTTGACTGGGAATGGCAAAGTATTAAGTTCTGCAAGCACATCAGATAAAATAAATATGGTTACTGAAATAACAGTTGGCTTCTTATATGGGAAAATAATGACTTTAATAATTACTTTTGAGAAGACTTACCTTCCCTTCTGCTTTTTTTTCTTTTCTTCCCCAAAGCAAGTTGATGCACAAGTCATTTTTTGTATGATGTGTTTTTCAGATATGGAGACAAGTGAAAAAATCCAGAAAAGTGGAGTTCTTCAGGTGTTCGCGAATCTGTTGACGCCACAATCTTCCTGCACAGCAAAAGTAGCTAACATCATAGCAGAAGTAGCCAGAAATGGTGAGGTTTTCTACAAGAACTTTTCTGCTGGAACATCTTCAGTTTTTCACCTCACTTGTCAGTATGTTTTACTTCATTTATGTTTTCATTTTATAGATTAAACACCTTTCATGTCTCTCCCTTTCACTCCTCTTGTTTTGTCAATTTTTTTTTTTCTCTACTTTTTAATACAGTTAAAACAGCATTTGGCCTGCTGGGATTTTTTTTTTAGCTCTTACTTTCAGGGTATTTAGTTTTTAATACAATAGTGCAATTTAGTGGGCAGAAATAGCACGCCACTGATGAAATGCATTTCTATATGCAACACATGTAGAAAAAAAGACATGCACCATTTGTGCTGCCCCTTATGCATAGTGCATGTACTTACAGCAGTAGCTGTGTACAGGTAGTTAAGGGGTAGCAGATCATTTCTTTGGTCTGAGATTTGTGATAAGTTTAATACTTTTATGAGGCCTTTGATACCACACTAAAACCAGTTACTTCTACCTAAAGAGCATTATATGTGTTAGAGTCCAGGGTCCCAAATGAGAATCAGGGGTCTATTTTGGTAAGTATTACATACAAATAGTATATGATATAACATAGGAGATAATCAAAAACTATTTAAATTTTTCTGTAGAAAGAATTGTCTTAAACTCACCCAGTACCCTGCATACCTCATATGGTATGGAATGACCTTATATATAGTGCAGGTAGGCACTATGGGCAGACCCTGTGATGAGAGTAGAGACCAACTTTTCCCACCCCTGGACTTGCTGCTGTCTGAGCAAAAGAGGCAGAGATTGCATTTTGGAGTTTCCTTCCCCAGAGGCCAGGTAGAGAAAAATGGATGCCTCTTAAGTGCTGTCCTGGCAGCCTTATCCCTCTCCCTTTCTAAGCTCTCATGCTGATGCCTCTTCAGAGAAAGGGATACATTACTGCTGACTACTTCCACATTCCATTTCCACCTTTTCTTTGGAATCACAATACTACAGCTTCTTACTGATAGCCCCATGGTGACCTTCTCCACAAATTGTACTGATTTTGAGACAGCGCTCTATATAGACATTCAGAATCAACATTAACAAGAAAATAAGATATATATGTTTAGTTTTTAAGTATTAAAATTATCTAGATAAATAGCCAGTAAAAAATGTGAACATGAAAATGTAAACTTAAAAACATTTCAGAATGATAGAGATTTATGGAACAGTATTACATGTTTTTTCTATAATTAATGTATTCATAATAAGTGTATTTAGAATATCACAGTCAACTGTGTAACCTCAGAGTTAGTCCTTCAAGCTCCTACCTGAGGGAAGTTAAGAATAAAATCAGTGTTCACAATGGCTAAACTGATCACTATGTATTGTTTCATGAAACATTCTCTTACAGAGCATTTTAGCCAGTACCTTTCAAATTTGAAATAATACATGAAATGTCTGAGTAGTTTCTAATGTATCATTTTTCCTGACAGCTTTTAAACTAGTGTTATATTTACACTCTTCAGAAAAGGTGGCATTTTACCTGATTTGTCATACAAATTAGCTTTTGTCTTTCTTTTAGTCATTAGCAGGTATTACTGGGACCTGTCAGCCAAGGTTAAAGTGACAGTGTTCAGAAATTATTTAAGGTAACCAGTGCTTTCAAGACTGAGATCATCTGAGTATTTCTCATTGGATTCTAACTCTGTTGAAATAATTGCTTAAGCAGGATAGCAAGGAATACCTCATTTGAATTTTCTTGTTTTCTTTGCTTTATTACATAAAAATACAAGAGTTTAATGCTTATACTGCACCTATTTTCAACAAGTTTCAGGACACTTTGAGAAATTTGTGTTATCAGCATCCTACGGATAGTAGGCATTAAACCCAGGCACCTGAGCTAATTTCCCTATGGTCACACCACGCAACACTGCCAGAGCTGGGAGTAGAGCCTCTGATTTTGGGTGTTACTGATTAAAGAGCATCTTTTCCTTCCTCACTTCTGGTTTTCCTTTTGCATTCCCCTCATCTGGTCTTACACACACACATACACACATCTGGTCCCATCAAATCCCTCTACTTGCCTTAGTGGTTTTGTCATGCTTCATCTCTTTTTTTCAACCTCTTGGTGCTCTTGCTGCTTCACCTCTTCAGCCCACATGACCCTTGCTCCTCCCAGCATGAGCTCATGTTAGTCTCTCCAATTTTGAATATCCAAACACACAAAACTCCTGTTAGTCACTCTTGTTTCTCCAGCTACAGCTATTTCCCTTTCAATTGTGAGCAGTCTGAAGGCTCAGATGCACTTGTTACATGAAGTTTCTTTCTGCACTGTGCATCTTTTAAACCCTCTTCCGAGGTCTTTAGTCTCATCCTCTTTGCCAAGGTGTAAGAATGAGAACATCATTGTCACAGTCTGTAATACTATATCACCATCACATTTGTCTTTCAAAATCTTGTCCTTTGGTTTATGTTACTCTGTCCTTGGTGGTTCTCCTTCTAACTTCTTAAGCGATTCTTTGCTGTTTACTTCACAGGATCTGCTTCATTTCCCTGCCACATTAGTGGGAACTTTCTAAATGAGTCTGCTCTCAATTACTTTCTCTTTCTTCTATTACTCCTGTGTAGTGTCAACTGCAAATGTAGTTGCAGTTATCACATTTTTGTTCCTGTTTCACAGATTTATTTTGCTATATATGGCACCATTTCTCTTACCTTGTCCTTACATGACCTTGAAAAATACGAGTTTGCTCTGCATATTGCCTGGTTATTTTGTTGCTGAATGGGAGCCTGAAAGCTTCTGCACACTTCAAATGGAGTGAGGATGGAGAAAGGGTGTCTTACTCTTCTTCACCATGTGAGGAAGAACCTAAACAAACAGCAGAACAGACTGAGACCTCTCAATATTTTGGAGAGAAAAGGTTTCATTTCCTGTTACAGACTAGGAGAAAAAGATAAATTTGACTTTGATGATGTAGAGACTATGGTAGATTAGTGGGTGTAAAAGAAAGTGCTTCAGGGAAAGCTGAGGAGCAGAGAAAAGCTTTTGCGGGCGATTGAGAGGAAGAGGCTGAGGGGACAGGGAAGACAGGAAGAAAATTCATTTAGCAAACAAGTCTTGCAACAAAGATGAAAGTGGGTGATAAAGAAATAGATTGAACATTACAAGGACATGGCAAGACCAATTTTAAATATATTTGTTATGTTCGTTACTATGGATATCATCACTGTTTATCACACTCTAGCATCTGGCCACAGTTTGACCATGTTACAGTAACTTCAGAAGGCACATCAATTGCACTCACGACTATCTTCTGTTGTATCTGTTCAAATGTTTAGATATTGCTGATTCTTCTTAATCTACTGTTGATATATTAAAGTTTGTCATCACATGAGTATTGCTTACCTCTATGGCAATTCTTTAGCTGAAATAACACTGTGAGATTAACTACACAAGAGACTAGATTTTGTAGCTACAGAAATTTCAAAGAACATTTTAATTGATGCAACAAAGAAGATGTAGTTGGACTTCAGTCATTGTATGAAATCTTTGAATTGTTGGCATGAGGAATTTTGTTCATCCAGAATCAGAAAAACTTTCTTACCTGTTTTTAGGGGGAGTGTGCATCCTGGTTGATTCTGTCTTAAAAAGGACTAAATAATACAAAGGCAAACTGATTTTGAAAGATCCAGCATTGTCTAGGATCAGGAGGAGACATAATTTGCCCCTCCGCTCAGCTCTCGTGAGGATACATCTTGATTACTGTGTCCATTTCTGGGCTCCTCAGTGCAAGAGAGATGTGGAGCTCCTGGAGTGGGTCCAGCAGAGGGCAACAAAAAGGATTAAGGGACTGGAGCATCTCTCTTCTGAGGACAGGCTGAAGGAGCTGGGTCTGTTCAGGCTCGAGAAGAGATGACTAAGAGGGACCTTACCAATGTATGAAGAAGGACTTCTTTACTGTGTGGGTGACCAAGCACTGGAACAGATTGCCCAGAGACGCTGTGGAGTCTCCCTCACTGGAGATATTCAAGAACTATTTGGATTCAGTCCTGTGCAATGTGCTCTAGGAAAACCCTGCTTGAGCAGGGATTGTGGACCAGGTGACCTGACCCACTGTAGTGCCTTCTAACCTTACCACTCTGTGATAATTTGCAATTCACTACAAATCAAAAGCGTATTGGCCATTTGCCTGTTACAGTACTACATCTGTAAAGGATGCACTGTAGTAAACTATGAAGTAACAGTTACTGATGTATCAGGTGATTTCTTCTATAAACTCCCCTTTTAAAATGTGCAGCACAGTGCCTGCCTAACTATAGCTCCTTCTGGAGATCAGTCCTTTATCTGTCTGACAGCAGAATCATTCTTTGTGACTTGTATGGGTGTGAAATAATACTTTGGTACTCTCAGACACAGCAGGAAGAAAGGACAGAAGGGGAGAGAGCTTTCCAAGGGACGGGTTCTCTACCTTTCCTCCCACTGTGGGCATCAGTTAGATTGTGGAAAGATACAGGCCTTTGGGCTCACATAATCTCTTGTATTTCTCATTCTTTCTTTTTCTGTTCCTTTCCGTACCTTCCGAATAAAGAGCCTGTTACTGAGCCTTAATTATTTTTTTTTTATTGTTTTAAAGCAATAGCTTTTCAGGAATTCTGATTAAGGGAATAGAGAGTGAAAAATGTTGCTCTAGAATGCTACTTTTAAGTCACCTTTTGTGTTACTTAGTAATTTTAATTTATGTTAAATTTATTGTGAGTTCACTGTTCTTTTCAGCGCTTCTTTGTGATGCTAAAAATATTTAAAGTCTGAACCGTGTTAAATTAGTTTCCACGGAAGTCAATTAAATACTCTTAATTCCTTCTGAATTGGCAAATAATGGAAAGAACTAAGCCCTAATCCTGATTTGGGCTTATTCTCTAGAAAATTTCACAAGAATTTACATTGTTTATCTATGCATGTGTTTAGTCACACAAAAGGCCCAGTTACCACACCAGTGTAACTGGAATTGATGAAACTGAAAACAGCTGACTCTCCTTAACAGGCTTTGTGTTACTTGCAGAATTTATGCGGAACCCATGTGTGGATGCTGGGTTGATCCCTCCTTTGGTGCAGCTGTTAAACTGCAAAGACCAGGAAGTATTGCTTCAAACAGGACGTGCCCTGGGCAATATATGCTACGATAGCCGTGAGTGTTGAAATATGCCCTATTTTGTAGATGCTTTTGTAGAAGGGAGGGGAGTGTTTTGGTGTTCTGTACATTGTGTGCTGGGGGGGGGGGGGGGNTCCTTTTTCCTTGATTTTTTTATTTACCACATGACTCTTCTGATTGTATGGGAAAATTGAATATCACACTTAGATTATGCTTTTGTGACAGAAAGATTAAAAACCCTATTTCAATATTGTGATACAACTGGATATAAGACTAGAAAAGATTTGTGATTCTGGGTTTTTGGTTTTTTTAAACATAATGAACTAGGTTTTCAAGGAGTGGGTGCTACAAGTGCAGAGGCCTGAACAGTTAATTTTTCCTCGAACAGAATGTCTTGGAAGGGACCAGAGTCAGAAGGGAATATTTGTATTCTGCTAGTCTCAAAGCTGTGAAGAGCTGCATATGTGGCTGAAAGGATGCCTGAGCTATGTTGCTGATTCTCAGTATTCTTGTGTAGCCAATCAATTGCCCCAAGATTACATATTGGTATCTTTGGTAGTCGAGGGTGATGAAGGGGGGAGGTTGGGAGGGTTTCTAGCTTTTTATGGGCACAATAAATTTTTACACTGAGAAGCAATTGAATTTTGACATGCAGTTGTGACTCCATGTGTTGATTATATACATAGATATGTCATGTGCAAAACCAAACCAGTGGTTGCAGTGTTTTGAAAATGTGGCCTCATTATCCCTTACTTTAAATATAAAAGCCAATGCACAATAATTATGGTGCAGAAGCAGAGACACCAGGAACATTTTTTCGTGCCCATGAAGGATTTAGAACGCTATGGATGTCTGCAGATGGGAAGTGAGATGAAATTTTAAAAGCATTTTGTTATCTTGAGATTTAGTGCCTTATTTCATATGGCAAGAAATTTTCTGTGTATTGTGTTGTAGTTACTAAAAAATTTGCTGTTCTGAATACTGCCTGTTGAACAAAAAATGAATTGTAGCCTTTCTCCTTTTTTTCATCCAAGTTTGAAAATTTACATTTTATATTGTTTTAAATTACCTTGCCTTTGACCTCAGAAAAGTTAATCATATTTTCCATGCTGGCATTTCCGTTTACAGACAACTACTCTTGAGGATGTTAATTTATAATTCTTTCATTTAGGATTTTCTTTAAGGTGACCGATCACTGAACAACTGCTTCCCCATGGAAACTTCCAAGTAGAAGCTGTTGAGCTTTTCTATAACGTAATTTATTTACTATATTTTATTTCAGGATCATGTGTGACATAAAGGTCACTCTCAAGTGCACTGGTTTATTTCATATAAGTAAAATCTATGTAATTATTCATGTCTTTGTTGTCCAACTCACATCTCTTCATGAAATACAATAAGGGCTCACAAAAATGGTTCTGTACTGTTAGGTGTTGTTGACTACTGCTGACTTTTACAGTGCAGGATTTATCCTGTACAGAAAAGCTGTATTATTCACCTTCTGTGGAGCAAAGCTGGCACTGATAAAATCTACAGTAGGGCAGTGATGCGTTCTGTGAGCCATGTGTTGCTGTGCTCCTGTGGGAGGACAGTCAGTACCTTCCCTGTGTATCTGAGTAAGATTAATGAATAAAATGTAATAAAATGTCACAAAAATCAAGATTAGCATATTGGATTTGAGTGGAAAAGGCTGTTTACAATGCCTAGTTATCACAGCCAACCTATCTGACATTATTTTGTATATTAGCTTAATGTTTATATTAAGTTTAATTGTTATGTACCCTATCCTAAATTCTTATTTAGGACAAATACTTTCACTATGCTTATTACTAGAAAATTTAATATGTTTGAATGTATTCCTATTGTTTTTCCTAACAAAGAGCTGTAAAGTACAACAAAGACCACATGTGGAGACCAGTATTTCTAACTAAAAATGCTACATATTGATAGTATTTTTCTTTTCAATTGAGACAAATGCAGCTGTTACCCTTCTGAAAACTGGGACTTATATAAGAACCTGAAATATATCAGTGACTATATTTTACCATATAGATGAGCATTTTTTCACTGACACTGTTCATGTAATTATACTATGCAATAATGAGGAATGTCTTTAAGTCCTAAATCAATGTTAGAATGAAACTATGAAGTAAAGCCCATACTGGATGGTTCATAGCAACTTTTCTATTTACAGAAAGCCCCAGTTGTCCTGTATTTCATCCCAGCAAGCATGCATCACTTGGTCTAGTGACAGTTTGTACAAAAATGAGTTAACTGGGTCTCTATTTTTGAGAGACGTTTGTGTGGTGCAGAAGGAAAGTTGTGGGACGAATGGCTTTTTCTGCAGAGAAGGACCCTTAAGAGTGGCCTTGAAGAAGAGAAGGATTGCCTGGAATTTTTCTTGATTAAAGGAAAATGGCAGTAGTTTTTTAGTGTTGACAGATCCCAGAGTTGCTGATGTGAAGGCAAGACCCATTTCCACATAAGTTCAGGAGGGGCTAGTCCTGAAACACAGCTGCTATGGCAAGGTAATTCATAACTCAGTCCCGATGCTGAAAGAGGTTTAGTACCTTCCACAAGGTAAAAGGGGAATTACACACTTGCTGATCAAAAGACCTCACTGAACAGATTAATCTCCTCACAGAAAACATGAAATGAAAACGTGTTGACTTACTGACAGATTTTCTTCTCGATTGAGGTACGCGTGCCACAGTGTTTTTGTCTGGGTGCTCATCAGTGTTAGCCCTCTAAAATAACACTGAATCACCTATTTGAGCATGGAAGAAAATATAGAGAATTAAATGCATTTCCTAACAGTTAAAGAGGAAAAAGTAGGTGAAATTTATACCAAGCAGCCTTGAGAACATCCTTTTTAAAGTGTTTGTATTGTGAAGAAATCTGCATTATGTGACTCTCTGAACGTCAAGAATACAGACAAATACAATTGCAAAGCAGAGTAGAAGGAAGAGTTTTAGTAGTGATGAGTCTTCTAGTCACCCAGCCTTCCTTTCGTATGCAGAGATGAAAGCAACAGTATGCAAACTGTTCCATGCAGTCTTACAGTTTAGGAAGAGGTACATTACTGCATGTTCTTATACAGCCTGTAATTGTTCTACGTGCTTTATCTAGCAAATGGCACATATACCTCAGCCCCCAAATTTTTGTCAAAGCAGAAAATGCAAAGTAAAGAAATGGAGACATGATCTCTCCTCTCCCTCCTGCTTTCTCTCCCACTGTATCTACAGCCTGTACCAAGTACAGCTGCTTGTACTTCTGTATCCCCAGACAACGGGTTCCACAGCTTCACTCAGGGACTTGGGGGCAGAATTGTATCTGAACTATATTACTACATGCAAAGCTCCTAACCTACTCTTTCCTTTTAACCACCAGTTATGGTTTTTCCTTATAGTCAAAGCTAAATTCTTAGGCATTGTCTGGTCAGAGCATCAGAGCTGTCCTTCTACCTGCTTCACCGCTCTTTATCCATAAGTCAAACTACAGCTGCCTTCTTGTCTTTCCAATCCTTCCTGCCATTTTCCCCCACTGCTGTTTCTTTAGTAAGTTTGTTCGTTAAGGGCTGTTACAGATGTACAAATGTTACAAGTAAAGGATACCTCCCTGCACCTGGGCTCCACATGCAGCATAAAGATCTCATCTCCATTGTTTGGAGAAGGTTATGTTTAACCTAACATAGTTCTTGCTACAAAAACCAATGTCTTAAGTCAGAACAGAATGGATAATTCTGCTGTAGATAAAGCCTAAAAATTCTTTGCTACTGTCAGTTCTGGGCAGTTAAGTTATAGAAAAGCATTATCCAAATTTCAGCTTATGATCACTTAATGAACAATCTGGTGGCTAGTACACACTTCTGCTCTTTCTGTTCATTTCTTTCCCAGTAGATTGGGCAGATTCTGGTGAGTTGACTCATGTAGCTGATTGAATGCCTGAGGGACAGGGAGACTGAGACACAGTTTTCAAGTTAGGCCTGCCTTCTTGCAAGACCTACATGACAATGTGGGAGAAAGACAAAACCTGTCTGTAGTCAGGTCTCTGTCCTACTCTGACGCCCCCCACACCAGTGCAGTTTGAATAGATGAAAGATGAGGCCAACCAAATAAATTTTATCAAGAATTTTAATGGAAAATTATACTGTGTTAAATTAATATTATTTTCTTAACTGATAATAGCCTCACAATATTTTTTATCGTTAAGTTTGTGATGCCCATGCTATCTTAATCTCAGTAATCTTTCCACAGGTAATTTGTTACACACATCAGTTCTGAACTGATTGACAAACTACTTTCCTGTGTTTTTATATAGCATTGTGCATACAATAGAGGCTTCCATGATTATACTGCAAAAGTGATGTTTCTTAGAGGAATCGAAAGGCTGGGATATTTAGAGCCCGGTTCAGGAACCATACAGACTAGAGGCAGTGATTCTGATTGACTCAGTTGAGATTTAGATTAGACTCTTACCCAAGTCCTTCTTGCTGTTTAGAGCATACACATATCCTGAAAGCTGGCAAAGGGAAGTAAGCTCTCCATTTATCTTGTAACAGAAGTGAAAAATTTCCCATTCTGCCCTTTCACAATATTGATATTAATGGTGGTGCATAGAGACCTCATTGAGGAATCTCAAAGCTATTTCTTTTTGCTCCACAACCTTGTTTCTTTATGAAGCCACCAGGCAGGGTACGTGTCCTCAGCAACCATACGTCATGATATAAACAAGAGTTGGGAAGAGGCTAGAAATGCCAACTCATTCTGTAAAGGCTCTCCTGTGACAGCTGCTTATCTACCTTTCTCAGCAGGAAATTTATTGGATCATTTTCTCATTTCCCAAGCTGTATATTTTTCAGTTATCTGTGCAGTCTTACTTGTGTTGATGGCAAGACTCCTAGCTGAATGTTGACTATGTGGCCTATCTCACCCTCAACAGCGGAACATGAACATTATACCAATTCTTGTTAAAAAGGTCTTACACATGCTATAAATTCTCAGCTGCCCATCGTATAAGGATGTACAGACCTCTTGCAGAGATCTGCTAAAAAAGGCTACACATAACTGCAATTGAGTAGTTTCTTATTTTTATGTCCATCTCCTCTCAGGAGATAAGATTAATTTCAGGATCTGAAGCAGAAAGCCAGTCACTTAAGAAATTAAGTGTGCTGGCAAGAAGTCAAATTCAGTTTTCTTTAGAAAATGGCATAACCTTTTTTATTACCATATGGAAAACCAGCAGAATCCTAGAACACAACTGGTGTTGATAACAGCACACTAGTGGCTGATCATTTTTATGAAGGTCACCCTGATTCATGCAGCTAGGCAGCATCTTACCATGATTTTTTGCTTCTCATTGTACTAGATCCTACCAAATGCAAATGCCACCTACTAAGATGTTTCCCTTTCTTTGTGGCATTGGACTCACTCTACTTAGGTAGGGAGTTTTAGGACTCCAGGATAGGGTTTTTAGCCCATTACCTGGAGAGGATATGCTCCCCCTCCCCTGCCCCCCTGCCTCGGGGTCCCGGGAGCCCAGAAAGGACCCACACAGAGACCACAAGAGAGGAGACGAGCGAGAGAGGGTTTATTGTCTGGCTAGGAACTTATATAAGTTTCAGGGGAATCTAAAAACTGACCAGTAGAAAATCTCTGGAGGTTTACAAAACTCACCAATAGAAGGGAAGGGTTAAGAACCAATAGAAAAGGGTTAATAAAACCAATAAGAAGACTTCTCTTTATCTTCCCAAGGACATTCTCTCATACAGATAACTGTTGTCCAGGGGGATTTTGGGAAGAAGAAACAGTAAGTTTGGCAAGAAACTACAAAAAGCCATTTTGAAACGTGTAAACAACATTAAAAACTTCAGTTTTCACAACATTTGTGCTGTTTTCTTCATCTCCTTCACCAGTCCATTTCTGAAAGGACCTTTTCCATCCTAAGTAAGGTGAGTCCAGTGCCACAAAGAAATACCATGAAATCAAGACCAGAGTCCTTAACTCAGTGCTTGAAAACTGTTTTGCTTGCAGAGAATTCTAGGATTTGATTGTAGAGTAATAATGTTTTACCTTTAGATCTGTGTTCTCTGAGGCATGTCACAGTCTTAGAAAATCATAGCATTTTTTAGGTTAGAAGTCCCTAATAGTGCAGTATTTTTCCTAGGGCTCTGCACACAAGGATTGCATCAGCTAGAAACTAAGCATACCATATGTGTGGCAACACATACGTTCTCAGTAATATTTAGTACTTAACAGCAATTAATCATGAATGTTCTTAAGAATAAGAAGCTATTAAACAATATTATTCTCATTTACTTAGGTTATAGCTGGCCTAAATGGAATCAGAATGATGATGAAATCTTCCTAGAACATCAAAAAAACACCATTTGAGAGGTGATGCAAACCCCATGAATTCTCATTCTCAGGCTATTACTCTCTTTGAAATTTACACTAAATATTAACTCTACTGAAACAAGTGGCAAAATTCTCATTACTTAAGCCAAAACTTGACAGAAACCCGCACTGGAGAGTTTGTTTGTGTTTGTGTGAAAAGCCAACCCAAATTGCCATTGTTTTAGAACTTTTCCTTCCTTTAAGATGAAGCTACAAGACCTGATTTTCTGTTTGTTTTAAAGTCCATAAGTATAGGTCCTATAGGTCCTATTTATTTGACTGAGGGCAAATACTTTTCCTCTTCCTATTTTTTTCAGGAAAATTATTTGAATAAGCAGAATAAGTAGATAGCTGTTCTGTCAGTACAGGTACAAAGAAAATAATATCTAGGAAACAAAGCAGATTTTTTTCTGATTCCTTCTTTTCTTCCTCTACAGCATTTAGTCTACAGTCTGTAAAGTTTGAGTATTGCTCATATTACAACAGGCTCAGAGACACCTGTTTAATTAACAGTCAAAATAGAAGCCACAGGCAACAAGGAAAAAAAAAAAATAGAAGGTGTTTCCAGGGTCTTTAAAAAGGCCATGAGCAGACTTAGAAAGAAATCCTGTTTTATTCACTAAATCTTGCTGCCACCTGAAAAGCAAATCCAAG
Organism: Pachyramphus minor; assembly: GCA_013397135.1. Taxonomy (NCBI): domain Eukaryota; kingdom Metazoa; phylum Chordata; class Aves; order Passeriformes; family Tyrannidae; genus Pachyramphus; species Pachyramphus minor. The sequence goes on from VYXB01010535.1 coordinate 112,640, forward strand.
ATTCAAACTTTAGTTAAAAACTGATGTATTTCTTCATGCTTCAAAGTTAAACACAGTAGGAAAGCAAAAACTTGGAATTCCCCTAATATTTATGATAACAAAAAAAAAAGAATTCTTATCAGGAATAAAAGCATTTAGAATTTCAATAAGTATAAGTGAACAACCCAAGATGGGTAGTTCCCTCTTCTCTTTTCAATTCAACCTCCCTTTTCATGTCATTTATCACTTTGCTGTTTAAGATACTTGAAAATTTTCATATTTACAGATGACTGCGCAGTCAGCTTGTTGATTTCTCACCTCTCAGAAAACAAAGCTTATTAGTTGACTGTCTCAACATGGGCAAAGTGTCTAGCTTACTCTACTTTATTTAGAAAAGTAGGCATTATGTGACTAGAAATATCAACTAAGTCAGCAATTATAGAAAACGACAACTGATTGCTATGGAAAACAGAAGAAAGAACCTGTTAGTATCTTATTAAGCATTGCTTATATGAAATTGGGAAGTGTTTATTAATTTATTTTTTTAAAAAGCTTGCAGTTATTGTACTTCTCCTTTTAACTTTGTGTTTTAATACAGTCTAATTATGTAATGACAGCTACGTAAATAATACCGGAAAATATAATTTTGTTGTACTCTAAGATCCACTTCTGCAGATCTTTGCAACACTGTGCACCATGCAGGTATTGCATCGACCAAGCCTTTTAGTTGTTCATATGATAGCTACACAGGGATCTGGTTTTATTCAACATTTCATACAGTGTAATAACAGCATAGAGATAATTTACGACATGCCAACCACTTAAATTGAGTTACATTTGCTGTGTTCCTATCTAAGGAATACTGTGTAACTGTCAGTAACAGAAACTGGACATAATTGTGGAGAAACTGTGTTAGTAAAATCTATCCTTTAATGTAGTGGAGCCCTTAAATGCCCCATCCAGGGGACCAGGAGTCGGTTTAGTTAGAGAGTTCTAATAATTCTGTTTGTACAGTAATACAATCAGGAGATTGCCCACCAGAGGAAGTTGCAGCTTAAGTATTTGGCAAAAAATGGTGAGGAAATAGTTAGTTCACACTACACATACTAGCAAGGTGGTTACTGTTAGGAACATATGAGGTGTCAGTGTGTATGAGCAAAGTTGGTGTTTAAGCCTCCTTGATTGTGAGACTGCTGTATGTCTGGCTGATTGTCCAGCCAGCTGGATGGCCTGAGGAGTCAGGGTGGATGCCTTGAATACCCTGTCTACAACACCATTCAGATTCCCCTTAGAAAAGAGTCACTTACCTAAGACAGTGTCCAGTTTTTCAACCCTATCTTGGTACCACTTGGCCTCTTGAGCTTGGGCTGTTCTGCAGTTGTAGTGCATTGCCAGTTGCCCTCTTGTCAAATCAGTGGGTTGCCTTCTGCTAAGGAACGTCTTCCTAAAGGAATGTCTTCCAAAAACAAGACATTTTTTGGTCTTTCTCAGGCTATATTCTCCAACCTTTCAGATACAAGAATCTTCTATGAGTCAGCTCCTCTGTGCAGGCTGCACACTAACAAGCATCAGTCCCCATGCTGCTGCTTTGTAGGGCCAGGTCCTCTCACTGCCCCTAGACTTCATGATTTGGGGCAAGTAGTGTTGACCCTAAATGCAAGACTTGCCTCAACCTTTCCTAGATCCCAGGTCCATTTATTAATTTTTAGTTCTTTGAATAATTTTCTTTCTTCACAGGACCTAGTAGGATCCACAGATGTGCACTACGGTGGATTCTTTTGGCTTTGTTTTGCTTTTTCCTTCTTGGGCTTTTCCTAACCTACTCCATATCCCCAAGGGTCACACACTTTCTGTGACTGCTCCTCTGGCTGCCTTGATGGAGACTCAGCTCCTTCTGAGAGCAGCACCACTGTCACACACCACCAGCCTAAGCCTCTTGCCAATGTGCTTTCAGCAGCAATCAGCAGCACGCTCCTGTTCTGCACCAGACTGTGGCAGTGCCACACTCACTTCTCACCCTTGTTCTTGGATAGTTTGAAACTAAAAGATAACATTTCATTGCAGGTCTGGGAGTAAGAATTCTAAATTAATTGTGGTGTGCAGGTTTATTCTGTTGATAGCATGAGATGCTATAAATGCCTATTTACCAATATGGAAAAACTGCCTGCTGTTGTAGTGTATAATTGGATTCTATGATTTATTTCATGCTGTATGAAATAATAAGCATAGGCTGGCTCTGACTTAGACTGGCTTCAGCTCTGACTTATACTCTCATAAACCTAGAGTAATTTGTTTGACTGCAATGGAATTACTGAGGAGTTTCATAGAGTTGTAAAATCAGATTAAGAGTCTGCTGTAAGTATATTGTATATGAAAAGGAAGGCAAGGGGAACTGCTATATTCAGCTCTGAGGGCCTTTACCTGAGTTTTGTATATCTAAGTAGAACATTCTCATACTACTTGGCTTCTTTAATTTCAAATAGAATTCAGTAGCAGTGATTACTACATTTTAATTACGCTCTGAAGTATCCTTGGAACCCAGAACAAATAATTTGCCAATACTCAGACTAGTAGTATTGTATGCCTCATTGTTGATAAAAACATTTCTGCTGCTGTATTGAAATCTCAGTCCACTAGTGGAATTTGACTGGAAATGAAGTATTGAAGTCTTAAACAGTAAACTCATCACTGTTGTTTTGTCTGAAATCAGAAACATATGATTTTTCTTGTATTTTTCTGACATAAGAGGAATATGACAAAAAAGTAAATCTTATAGAAATTAAATGATAGAGTTGAATCTGGCTTGCATTGACTGCTGCCTCAGCATAACATTAGGGAGATGGTGGTACTGGCACATTTACCTTTCCCTCCAAATGTTGTGCCTAACTCCTGACTCTGTAGACAAAAGAAATCATGAAAGATATTAGGACTTGTTTGGCATTGATATTCTGTGGTCCATACATTGAACATTTTATGAGGAGTCTACCAAAAACACCCCTACATCTCTATTTGGATACAACATTTAAAAATTGTATTTGTTAGAATGAACTACTTGCATAAGAGGGCCAGTATGATGCTGCATGAGTTGTTATTAACCAACAAAATTACTGGCAACAGTTTTATCCAAACAGATCAATGCTACCTATTTCAAATCCTTGAAGAGACTGTGTTAAAAGACAACATTCTGCTATAGCATTTCCAGTTTACTGATTACATATTTATTATTTCAGCAATTATTCTAAAGGAATACCTTATGGGACAGTACCCTTAGGGTTAAGGATAACTGCCAGCATTTTAAGCATTACTACAGGACTAAGCAATATTTTGGTAAAAAAAAAATGCAGGATTGTAGCCAAATGCAATAAAGATGTAGTAATTAAAATAACATGGCATTATGCCACTTAAATGATGAGCAGAGTAAAAAGAATTTAAAATAAATAGTATTTTTACCATGTCTTCAAAACTTGCTGTCTTGGCAGCTTGGTTTATAGAAATCAGGGACCTGGATTGCACAAATGATCCTTTCCCTTGCTGAGTTGCACCATTTATACCAGTCCAGCTATTTACACCAGTAAACTTACAGAACATGAATTGGGGAAAGAAGAATTCAGGTTTCTGAATTCAGGTTTCAACTGATTTCAGTTGCAAGATGGAACAAATCAGAACATTTCAAATTGTGTACTTCAAGCCCAAAAGATCATTTTTAAGAAACGCTGTCAAATAGTTTTCTAGATGATTATCTCAGAAATGGTTTTGGGTTTTTTTAAAGTTACATATTTTCCAAGATGTGCCTATACTGTGGCACGGCCCTTTTCCTGATTTAGCTGTATTTCCAGAAATAATAAGCTTTCAGTGATGACAAAAATCAAAGTCTTGGTGCATGTGGTTTAGAAATAACTCACTGGCAGTATATAGTTTATGCTTTACATTGTTTTCATTCTTTAAGCTGTCAGGTTTAATTATTTTTTTCTTCTTAACATTTTTGTGACTTAGTGATTTGTTTTAGGGCTTAGTGAACTGGGGGCAAGAACTCAAGGGAAAATTATGCAAATACATCTTGGGAAAAGCAAATTGAAACTACTTTAAGTGCTGCATTTTAAAGATCTAACAATCATACACACTAAAAAAATGTTTGTTTGTTGACTTGGGCATCCATTGGAGCAGGCATGGCTGAGCTATGGGAAAATTTGACAAGATGGAACGTGAGCAATTGCAGTAATTTGATAATCCACATTAAAAGCTTTTTTGCATAAAACTCCTTTGAGCAATTCAGGATAGAGAAAAGAGACTGTACTAATTCTTAGAGATGGTTGTATTGAATTGGGCTAAAGAACATTATGGAAGTAATAACTCATTCTGTAATAAATCTTACTGTACATTTTACAGCAGAAACAATCCCTCTGGTTGTTGTCATTCTGGCATCTTTAGACAGTATTACATGTACTTTAAAAAAAAGCTATGCAACAGCATTGCCCTTTGTGGGCTGTAGTGAAGCATTTTTAAGCAGAAATGTGAATGCTCTCATTAAACTGTTCAATCAGTGTTCTCTTAGGAATAGCAAATGTTTATTTAAAAAGGTCACAGGAAAAAAACTCAACACAGCTTCTGGGAGGCTGGAAGCATGTTAAGTGTGGGAGTTCATAGAGCTGCTGAACTGCAAGGTAATAGTTGGATTGAGAACAAGGCATGGCAGCATGCTGTGGGCTTGTTTTGACTGTAAATGATTTGGACTTTGATGAGTATTCTTGTGTGCAGGATCCGTTTCTTAGCGACGGAGTAGTGAGAAGTAAGTTGGCAATACATACACGAAGCATTCTGAGTCAGAAGTAGCTTTTTGCCTGTGGATGCAGTGGGGTGTCATAGCAGTGCTTGCAATGGGTAGTCAGGATCTTCAGAATTTTCCTCCTACATCTGGTGCCAGATTCTTTGTGGCCCTGCACTAATGAGCTGAGTTAATCCTTTTGGGCAAAAAAGCAGCACCAGGAGATCCTAATTATAGCCCAGGTCTGTTTTTCACTCAGCCGCTTAGGGCAGAGAAGCAGCCATGCAAGGTGAGCTCTAGCATGGGAAAGAGATAGAGCAACAAACTCAGTTAAGGTATCTCTTTTACAAGTCTACCAACCTAAGTTCATTTGTACTTGACTTTTTGAGTATACCGTAGAGACAGAGACATTTCTTGGAGTGAGATTTGTTTCTGTCCCTTTCTGCTTTACTTATGCTGACTCTACAGTGGAAGCTGTAGAAGCTGTTTACCTAAAAAAAATATTGTGTTGATACAAATTTTGTCATGTGTTTGAATTGAGAGACTTAACACCAGTTTTTAATATATAACTTCTTTCACAAACCAGAGAAAATGGAAGATAAAGGATAGATGACTTAGATTTTAATTTGTTTTAAAATATTACCACACAATTATTTTCAGTGGAGTTCTGCCAAATTCCATCCAGGTAAGGAACTTGGCTTATAACCTTTTTTTTGTTTTTTTAACCCTTGCTTCCAAACCTCATCTGACTCTACTTTTACATTATTCTTTGCTTACGCATTTTACATGTAGTTCCATATCATGACACAGGAACGAGCTTGAGATGTGATCCTGATATGAAGCTTATTAAGCTTTTAGTTTGTTGATAGTAATTTGAGGACCACATTCAGCCCATCTGACTCACAAAACAGCTGAGTCAAATACAAAATCATGTACTTGCATTACTTGTGTAATAAAAAATACCAAAAGAGAATACATAAAGCAGAATGCTGTAATATTCCAACCAAATTTGATTTTATTCTCTGCTGATTTGGTAAATGTAAACATTGAATCTGAACACCTGACTCTATTGTTTCACTATATTTTGATGTAAGACTTCCTTTCATTTCAGCATTATGGCTATGTTTGTTATGACATCAAATATGTGAGAGGTTTCTTTTGTATTTATCCTTTTTTTAATTGTCCTTCCTTGACACAGAATCTTACCTTGAATTTGTTTGAGTGTAAATAGATGACTATCTCCTTTTTCAATATGGAGTATACTTGCTTGCAGCAAAACACAGTCGTCTGATACCCTGATCCTGTCCAAGGTGGAAACAGTTGTGGTAGTGATGCTTTTCCTCTGTTGCATGTATCTCAGTTATTCTGCAAAACACTTATTATTACTTTGGTAATAATCCTAATTGTTAAGATCCACCAAGAATTATCTTCCTTCAACTCCACTCAGCAAATTATCTGAAGTTCCTATATGGAATACTTATAATCCTGGGTTTTACATACAGGCATAAGGGGTATATATGCCTCATAAATAATATTAACAAGAACTGGAAGATTTAAACACTTCTTTTTGCAGAGTTCTGGAACACTTTATAGTGGAAGATCATATTATAGATGTGTGCAGCCTTGGTTTTCATGCTGAGAACATTGCAGAATGATGAAAATTTGGTAGCTTGGCCTCCATCTATGATAAGGAGAGAGAGGAGTGATGGTAGAGTAGTGCATAACAAAGAAAAGAGGAGATTTGCTTTGGGGCCATTAAGAAATTGAGGAGGGGGGGTTGGTTTTTTTCTTATTTTGCAAAAACTTTTGCTTTAGTGCTTTTTCCCAACAAGGTTTTGTTTTCATCCAGATTTTCCAGTTGATTCCAACTGTAGCTCATAAGGAAATATCTTTTCTTTTGGAAGGCCTGGAATTTCGGTTATTGACTGCTGAGTATTGCTGATTGCCTGCTGGGAAAGAAAGCAGTATTGATGATTAGTGTAATAGAAGGCAATTGTTGCATCAAATTCTGATTTTTTTTATATAGGACGAGTTCCATACAAAGATTATGATATGTTATTTACAACACTTGAGAACATTGTAGCCTTTTATAAATGTAGAGCAAATATTTCTTTCAGCCATACAAAAAAAAATCTGATAGTGTTATTAAATTTTAGCTATAGAAGCACAAAGAATATGCTGTCTGGCAGAGTGAGTGAATGAACAGAGTTCATCACTGTGAACTAGTACCTCTGTCTGCTTTGTCCTTTTTATTCCTCATTTTGCTTTTAAGTAACCCAAGCAATTTATTTTCTGTATTTCAATTTCTCCAGTTGCATAATGGTAAGAGTAATTTATCTGTATATGGACTAGGCTCTGTAAAGTGCTCAGAACCTCCCTCTGGCAAAACTGAATGTATCTTCAGAATTTTATTTATCAGCTCCAGCAGCTCTGCCTCAAACACTGAAGTTCTTTACAAAGGTATTAGTGCCAGATGGTTAATCCCTTTTGTTGTAGGTGTTTTCACTCTCCTAGCTCTGCTGCACTAAAAGCTGACCCTCAAGCATCTCTCTAGATGAATTTGACAACACTGGAAGAATGGCTTCACTCTGTTTAAAAACTTCATTTTATGTGATTACTGTTATGTTTGGGATTCAACGCCTTTGGTTTCTTTTTTTTTTAATGTAACTCTTTGTTTTACAGATGAGGGCAGGAACGCAGTTGACCATGCAGGTGGTGCACATATTGTAGTAGACCATTTAAGGTCACTGTGCAGTAAAACAGATCCAGCCAGTGAGAAGCTCTTGACTGTCTTTTGTGGCATGCTGATGAACTATAGCAATGAGAATGGTAAACAACGCCGAAAATTTGCTTTATGTCTGCCAGGAGAACAACCCCAACAAAAAAACAACAACAACAAAAAAAGAGATAAAAAGTTAGAGTCATCTGTAGGTTTACATTGTGGATATTAATACTAAGCTCTTCTGAAAAGATGAAGGACCTCAGTTCACATACAGTTTTCTGTTTCAGTAAAATTATGTTCCCAAAAATACTAGATATATTCCTGACACAATTCCATATAGCATATTGTATAAAGTTTTAAGATCAACATCTGGAATTTAGTTCTTTGCCTAAAAGCACTACATGAAGATGTATTGTACACCTTAGGAAAAAACATATTACAGAAGTTAATTAGGAGGCTACATTTAGTCCTCTCTTTTTCATTTAGTATCAAATAAGGCTAATTTGTTGCAGACATGCAGTGTTGTTAATGATTTGGGAGGGTATGTATGCCAAACAGTTAATAATTTTTCTTCTTGTGAAATGTAAACAAAACAACGTTATGTTCTTCTAGGTTAAATGGGGAATCCTTTATGGGTATGGTCAACACTGTTCTGTGTCTGCAAATTATACATTTATGTTCTTTATCCCATTAATTGGAGATGTTTAGGGGCTGGAGCAAAAGTCAAGATAGTATCTTAAGTGAGAAACCCCAGACCACTGAGAGTAACAAAACAGCATTCTACATTAATTGTACAAACTAGTACCTAGTTTGCTTCTGCACACAAGTATGTTAATGTGCCAAAGCATATTTATAACATTCACACAGTCTCAAGCTTTCAAAATTTGAAGAAATTTGGGATAAGTGAGGAAGGCTAAATAGAGGCTGCTCTCTTGACTTGTAATGGCACAGATTGCAAATGCAGTTAGTAATCACTTTGTTTCTTCAGTCATGCCCATTTCCTGAATTGCAGTGTTTTATCTTAGGAAGAAATATCTTCTTTATTAGCTATTCACCATTTCCTTAAAGATATCATTTGCTGTAACTTCCTGTAACTCACTTTCCAATCCTGTGTTCCTAAAACTCTTCTAGTTTTCAAAATTATTTTACTGTATACATTTTTAATCTGCTTTAGCATCTCTTCTAGCATAGTTTCCATGTGTGTTTTCTGTGCCATCTCTGTGGAGATCTCATCTCGTAGTGTTACTCATTCAGAACCAAATACAACCCTTTTATGTGTCTCATCTCTTTCTCTTGTTCTTACATTCGGTGATTTTCTCGTTTCTTTGTATTATTTAAGAATTCTTGTTTCCAATACTTCTTCAATCTCTAAAGAGCAACTTTCTAGTTCCTTTATTTCATACAGTCTTCAGGAGCTATTTTGCTTGATGTCTGCATGAGTGTCACATTTATTACATTTCATAGTGTTAACTCCATGTTTTCTTTGTTAAAATATTTGGAACAAATAGATATTCTCACCTCTAAGCCACTGGAATCCTGTGTATTAATTAAGCCTAATGAGCATACAGTATGCTTGGTAGCTCAAGACAGATGAGTCCAAAAGCGATGTGTAGAGATACTGTTATCAGTTTTGCTTCAGTGACCAAGCTCCCAGCAGATCTTCCCTAGGAAAACTAATTATGAGATAAATCTCCCAAACAAGAAGCTTCTGAACAGCTTAACTGTTATGAACATTGAATAAATGGCTCATTCCATCTAGTTAGATAGCTTGTTCTGATGCAATCAGTAAAGCAGTTTTGTAGTTCAGTGACAACTAAGAGGATTCACTAGCTGCTCTCCTCTCTGCTAAAGAACATCTTTCATTTTGCACACTGACATAATACTCACAGGAGCTGCTGAAGCCAATGTCAGAAGTGAGAAATGCAGGAGTATTCTCAGCTCTTGGATTTGGGTGCACACCACCACCACATCAGGGAGGAGTGCTGGGGGCTTACCAAACCATCTCCCTACCCCACATGCTTGGTGGTCTCCCGGAGGAAGGGTCCCTTTTGGTAGGAACCCAGCTTGTGTTTGGCCCAGCCCCCATGGGTATGCTGTGTAAAATTTGTTTGTTGACTGGGGTGACCATTGAGTTGAACTCCGAATGATATGCCAAATCAATATTTTTAAAAAAAGAAAATTATAAAAAAAAGGAGAAAAAGGATTTAGAGGACTAATTTTTGGAAGCAAATTCAGTGACCACACCTATAGCATGTGTATGGAGAAATGCATAGTTGACCTGTCTTTCCAGTTTTGTTTTAAGAACCACAAGTGCAGTTGGACAATAGTTGAGAACTGATCAAAAATATCACTTGTGGACCATCATAAAGTTTCAGGACAGCAGTCAGTGTCAGCTAGGAGCCCGAGATAACCACTTACTTCCATGCATTACAGTATCAGGTGGATAATATTCTGACTAAAAGCAGTTCTTTGCTGATCTGTTAAACATCAAAACTGAGATTGCCCTGACAGTTAATTGTGGTCACAGATAAGTGAATATCATGTTCCGAATTTGCTTGTAAAGGCTTGGTCCCAGTTACTTTATGAAGAAGATAAACACTGCATTGGGTTTGCTGAAGGATGAGCAGTATGGGATTGCAGCCTAGAGTCACATTCTTTGTAGTTATGGAAACCAATTGGACAAAAATAAAGGGAAAAATATTAGGTAAGGAGGAGGTGTTTCAGTCTTTGAAATAGCACTTCTACCTTCTTTTTTCATGTGTCTGTAATCTTTTCCAGCTTAGCATGCTATGTTACAAAATTACAGGTGGAGACTTTGAAGATTTCTTTACTGCTCTTAATGACTTGCACTCTTTTAAGTTGCACTAGCTATCCAGAAAAGGACCATTAAAGCAGAGTTGGCTCTTAGTTGCATCTAATTGTCTGTGAACACCCTACTATTTTCCAATTATTAGCGTTTTATGAGCAAAGAGTATATAAATTATTTATTTGATTCTAAACAGTTTGTCATTCCCAGTCAACCAATTGCCCTCTTTTTCCAATAGCTACCTCTTTATTAGTAGTAACTATCAACTACCTCATTTGTTTTTTAACATGAGAGACTCATTCTTGAGTACTTTCAGGGATTTATCACACGTGAGTTATACAAAAAAGGCAACTAAAGAGCATCTACAAGTAAGGTTTTCTTTTTCTAAACAGAGCAAATTAATGGCGCATACTTGTATCTCATCCTGATTCTGGACACTCGGCTTGCAGTTGTAACTCCATTTATAACCATTTATAACACTGTTATCTAAGCTTTAAAACTAAGATTCCTTTTACAAGGTTCTTGTGTCATCTGCTTATGTTCAGGAATTATTTTTGCCTACTGTCTCTCCTTTCTTTGCTTCCTTGGTATCTTATATCATTAGTAAATACAGTGTTAGAAGGACAAACTCAGCTTTGGCATCTCTTGCAGCTCTTTCAAGCTGAAAAGAAAGTGTGATATTTAATTGCATTGCTAGAAATGAGAGGGTTTTTTTCTGATGGAAAACATCCCTTTGCCTTCAGCTCAGGTTATCTTGACCCTCTTGTCATAATTGTATTTTACTACACAAATTCAGTTGGACACATAGTTCATTCCTGCTTTCCATTATTAGTCCCTGTGTAGCTATGAATCTGCTTAAGAGCAAGAAGCAAAGCAGGCTTGGATAAAGAGGGAAAAACTAATAAGTAATCTAATAAAACTAACAATCACATGCAAACACTCAAGTAAAAGAGTTAGAAACATGAGTAGTTATTCTGCAGATCTCATAATCCTGTGAGCCAAAACTATTTGCACGTTAATGGGATCAGTCTATAAGGTGACTAATTGTCTCTTGAGATCAAGTAAACAAATCATGAAAGCCTTTTTAAAGAAATGCAGAAATTATGCAAGAACTAGGCCAGTTGGCTTATTAGGTAGTCAAACTGGAGATCAGAAGTTAGCTGGATACAGTATGCATGTGTAAAAGTATACATACATTTATATATATTGGTATATAGGAGATAAAAATAATTATGTTTATAGATTCCTTAATCATTTCATATTAGACTTCAGTCTGTCAAGGTTGTCTTTCCTTCAGTGCCTTTGTAAAAAGTGACATCCTGATGTTAAGTCATACAACTGCCAAGCCTTCCTTATTCTCACAAAACTCTTAGCAACTGGAATGAATGTTGGCGACTGATGTGCACTGTTGACCATCTGCAGAAGTTACATAAATACACAGGAAATGGAAGGGAGATGCATGGCACCATTATTATGGTCTAAAAAGCAATATTTCAGTAATGCTTCCTCCTGAGATTTACCTGTGCTAATTTGCATGCTTGCTGTGGTTTTTGTTTCATTTACATCACAGCTAAAGATGTCTAGCATGCTTCCAAGACCTAAATATACTTAAATGCAAAGTAACCTGAAGTATGTAAAAGCAAATAAAAAGTATGTTCCTTATGAGAGTGAGATAATCAATACAATCACTTTTATGTTATGTGATTATTTAATATAGCTGTGGGGATTGCAAGCAGGTTTCTCTAGGTTACGAAATCATGCCACCAATTTGTACACAACTAATTTTCCTTTAGCATTATAATCACAGTTACTTATGGGACACGATGAGTTGTTTTTTGAAATTCTTTTCAAAATCATGAACTAGCCTAAATCAGAGTTTTTAGCTAAAATGCCCCCAATAAAGTTCTCAATTTGGGATATTCTCCCCAGATCTTACTCTTTGGAGTTTCCATGTGTGTCACCGAAGGACATGGAGCCATTGAAATTCAAGTTTTAGGTAGGTAATTCTTTGTGCTGGCGCATGTATTGATTGCCTTTTATATACCTGTATATGCATCTGTACAGCATCACTGTCAGTGCTTTTCACCCCAAAAGAACACAGAGGCATTTTACTAGTGCAACATGTGATAGCAGTGTAAAATGTGGCTTTGAGTCATAAATTCAGAAGAGGCATTCAGTTTTTCATGCTTCCTGCTCACTGTGCATAAAGTTCTGCTTAGGAAGCTGATGGACGGGCTGTTTCATCCTGAGACACAATGTTGCCTGGCTTCATGGCTTGCTTTAGTCCTGTGTCAGGCAACTGCTTGTAGGATGGATGCATGTGCCCCCTGAATTTGTCTTCTGCTCTAGTAGGGCATTAACACTTCCTGCAGTGAAAGGCCAAGATATGCAGTTAATCCAAGTTACCCAGTCTGAGGTCTTTCCTAGGAGAGATAGAGAACTGCTGGCAGTCCCTTCAGCTAAGACCGAACCACTTAGATGTTTTTAATTTCTCTGAACTAAAAAGTGCTGTAGGTCTCAATACCAGTGAGATGCCTAATACTTTTCTCTTGAACTGCGTAATAGACTTTGCTAGAGAAAGAGCCTCCTGTTGGTGATAATGACAGATGTAAATGTCAAGTCCAGAATTTGTATAGCAAGCCCAAGCTTAAGTATAAACATTGCAAATAGCTGGATTTCAGTTTTTATTTTCAAAGATCTCGCCTCCTGTGCAGCTTAGTGACTCACAGGGTTGTTCTGTCTTCGTCACAGGAGAAAATTTATCCTTTCGCTTACTGCTGTAAAGGCAATGGTTACCTTACTGACAGTTCTTGTAATGCCATTCTTACCACTGGAGACAATTTCTGTACTCAGGTATCATCCTTCTACTCCAGGGAAATGAGACTGGTATGGAGTCTGATATAATACCTGACCTTTGACCCAGTACAGTTGTTCTTTCTTAGTACATGAGGGGTTTTTTCCTTTTTTTCTTACTTGGAAATTCTAGAGGCCCTTTAGTCAGTGCACTCCGTGCTCTCTTGACCAACAATATATCTTTCTGTTTGGCTCTAAAGATTCCTGTTTCCTTTCAAAGATGGGTGTGGTTTCCCTTTTTCCACTCATCTTCTCCTCCATGCTTTTTATATATTTTATATTAAGAAAGAGACAGCAGAAAAAAAACCCTCCTCAAAATGGAGAGTTTATGCTTCTGAATGGAGTCCGTAGAGATTGTCTCTTTGTCCATTATACTTGGATAAAGTGATTTTTAGAGTGACTAAAGGTATAGTCTAGTAACAAAGCAATTTCTTTCCACATAATGTTCTATGGCATTTGTGGTTTGTGTCTTTGTTCTCCCACTCTCCATGACTACCAGTTTTCCTTCAGAATTTTTAAGTGTCTGCAGGGGACAATCACAAAACAAGGACCAAAACAGATTATTTACCAGTAACTTGAGTTCTCCTACGCAATAATTTTCTCCACAGAACCATTCCATCTCCCCCTGCTCCAATTTTCCTATTCAGAGACAGATTTTTACAGTCAGTTTGGATTGAAGTAGGAGGGTGTAGTAGTGACTCACACATCTGCCAGAGGTAAAATGGCATTCAATGCATGCGCTAGTACAATTTGTACTTACCTGAAATTTGACAACTTCAACAGCTCTTTGGTGTCTGACATGGTGTTCTCATAAATTTCACTAAAGACCATGAATCTGTGGAAGAGATAATCCCTCCCCCCAAAAAAGGAAATTCAGTTACTGGTAAGTAATACAGTTTTATTAAAGATGTCAAGCCATAAGGATTCCTGCTCATCCTCACTAACCTGTAATGGCTTTTACTTACTTAGTGTACCAAATTGATAGTTATTAAAAAAGTCTTTTACACTTAATAAAAATGAGCTAAACATTCTGGAATATTTTTGTAATTTTTATTTTGTTAAAATTTAAAAAACGTTTGGCAAAATTTTGAGGGCAAAGAGCTTTTTGAGAGCATGAGATGGTACTAAATTTGCTAAACGTAAGATGTAATATGTTTTTATCTCCCTGTAAAAATCTGCAATTTTTTATAGCTCTGATCCCACAGATATAAAAAAAACTCCGATTTCAGTTGCCTAGAATGAATTCCTTAAAAAGGAAAACAAAAAAAAAAAACAAAACACACACACACAAAAATCAACCAAACAAACAAAAGAAACAAAAAAACCCACAGAATTCCCCTGTAGGGCTTGTCCCAAAGCTAAATGAAGTAATACAATTCTCTTGACTTCACTGGGCTTTGGATCCTTGTCTTTTGAGTCTGTAACATTTAAACATAGTCAAAGTGCTTAGAAACAAAGGAAAAAAGATGCTTAGGAAAATTACTAAACAACATCTGGTATGTTTATTTAAGTCTGCTTCATTCTATTCTACTGTAAAACAATGTTTGTCTTCTTTGCTATGTTATAAGTAAAATGTGTAAGAGAAAATATCATTATAAATAATCTTTCAAAACAATCATGTTTCTGCCTAACCATCAAAGCATCTTTCTATTTGCAGACATCTAGGAGCAATAACTTTCTTACTTGTAAATACTATAAACTTTCATCCTATGCAAGAAATTATCAGAATGGCTTCTAAGGACTTTTCTTAAACCTTCCATTTTTTGTCTTTATTAAACTTTCTTTTTTCTCAAGCTCCTCATAATCTACATTGTGACTTACTGTGTTTATAAAACTTCTTGTGTTTATTTCAGTGCCAGTTTATATTCATCCTAATTTTAATTTTCCAGTTTTGATCTTTAGTAATAAAAGAGTATGTAGAAAAAGCTCTCAGATAAATAACTATTTCACTGACCTAGTTTAGGTTTATTTCAGTCAGCTTGTCTCAGTGAGCCCAGAATCAAACCTGACATGTATTAAGAACCTGATAACCACAAAATTGTCAGTAGCTGCATAACTCACTATACCCTATGACCAGATCAGGAAGGAATATTTCTGGGAATACATCCCATTGCCAGCAAGAAGGAGAAATATGAGTCCATATCTCAACTCTGGACCTGATAGTAGTGTAGCAGAGTAGAGGAGACAGACATTTAAATGCTGCTTAGCCTAGAAGTTGCTTTGTGTGAAAAATGCTTTTTTTGGTTAAAGGAATGGTACTATGAAGAGAAATGCTAACTCACTGTTGTACTTTCTTTTTATGTAGATACGTTGCAGTCACAGCTTATCAATATGGGTGTTATTCCTACGTTAGTGAAATTGTTGGGTATTCATTGCCAAAATGCAGCTCTGACAGAAATGTGCCTTGTTGCATTTGGCAATTTAGCAGAACTCGGTAAGTCCATGATATTAATCTCAAATTTACATCCAGTTAAGTCTTAGTTAAAGACTAACAAAAGTTTTGCACTAATGCTCGTTCCATTGGTTCATTCTGTAATAATAGACAAGCAGTTTCTGCTTATTTTCTGTAGAATCTGTAATTGTCTTTTTTGCCTTCAGTAACTGAAATTTATTTGGGTGCTTAATTCAATCTTATGTTTTATGTTAATGCTCTTCAGCACAACTAAGCACATTTTAAATCATCCAAACAGTATTTCCATAGCACTGCTACTTACTGTGAATTATTTATTAATAATATAAATAATATAAATATTGTATCCTGGTGTAGGTCCACAAAGTTTTATCAGGATTATCAGGATTTACTTTGACTCATGAAAATCTCTGAATAAAACTGAGACAGGCACAGTTCATTAATCTGCCTATACAATTTTATTTTTAACATGGTCTACTCTAAATGCTTCCATGTATAATAATAGGTGTTATCTTTAGCAGTTTTAGTTACAACTTCATTTAAATTGAAGTTGGTAGCCCTGCTTTGATCCAATGTCTTTGCAAGTGGATTAGTTTTCATTGGAATCCAACCAAATATAAATCAATAGGTTGTTACGGCCTGTGTTTTATTATCACTTGTGTTTTTACATTGCTGTTCTTTTGCTGACCTATTCAGTGAAATTTTAGTCTTATGAGTTTTTTCACACTGCTGTACAATAATGTAGCAGTTATGATATCATCCTGGTTTTCTGAGAACATTCAGCAGTTCAAAATATGAAAAATACATCTGAGTTTGTAGTGTTTGGTGGCCAGAGAGAAATCATATCTAGTGGTCTGATCGTACACATGATAACCCTCACTTACAGTAGACAAGTCCTCTTAACAACAGAAAGACCCATCAAAGTAGCACTAAAAAAGTTAATAGATCAGAGGTCTTCAAGCTAGGCACAGTGTACTGTGTCTGCACAACAAAAGGATGATAAGAGTCATACACTGAAAATTCTAGTGTTTAAATGGAGCTAAAACTATAAGAATGTTAAATACAACATCTCTCACGGAGAACTACATTGCCTTTCCCTCTTCGGAAAGATCCAGCTCTGTCCTGTTGAGGAACAAAAACTGTGGGAAAGAAGCTTAGCAGCAGCTGCTTCCCCTCCTGTTATATGATGAAAAGGTCCTTTAAGATTGGCACAAAATTAATTTAGCTTGTAATAATTTTTTCTCCTTAAGCAATAGCTTAGTCAATCACATTGTACCTGTATTATTTTATTTTTGCCTTGTAACTTCAGGGAATTTTTTGGTGGGATTATCATTTTGCATCACTTGAGAGACAACTGCATTGCACAGATCCCTTGGAAAGCATTATATGACTCATATTTTCTGTCAAAGCAGGGCACAAACCAATAAAGAGAGTGATAAATCTCCTTTTAAAAATACTGGGAAAATCAAAAATCCACTTAGAATATGCTGTGCAACTCTGCATAGTGAGAGAAAATAGAATGTGCACAAAAGAGTCTAGGTCTTCAGTTCATGCTTTTCCTGAGTCCTTGGGGTTAGTTCTACATTAAAATAATCCCTAACCATCCATCAGAGCAATAGCAAAGGTGCTGGAAGGTTTTCTAACTACAGATGGCCCTCAGGAGGTGGCAACTGGAGAATGTGCAACACCAGTCCTACCACCTGCATCTCTTGTAATATTGCCAGTGAGGAGGAAGATGATACAGGCAGTGGAATAAGATATGCTTTTGTTGAACGTACATTTGAAGATGTGCTGGCTAATCTGCTGGTAGGAAGCCCACCCACCTGTTAAAGCTTCTTTATGCTCTCTGTTCAGGGTGAAATGGCCCAGCAACAGCCACACACAGATTTCAAAAGAAATGTCATCATGAAACCATGTAAATATTAAAGCATTGAGTGTGAATCTTCATCTCTCCCATAGAAAATGTAGTATATAACCTGCTCTTCTTCCTGTTTGGATGAGGGAAATCAAAGACTTGATACATATTTTTGTACTGTTACTGTTTCTATAGCTACCTTTACATTTTGTTGGGCAAAACCATCCCCAACAGCCTTGATCATATATTTATATAGTTTTAACAGCCTTAATCATAATAAATTCAGGTCACTGAAAGTGTGAGACATTTATCTTTTCATTTTGTGACAAGGACGAGTCTATTGTTCTTGTCTGTAAAGAGCACTATTAGTCATCTTACTGTGAATAAATAGTCATCTTACCAGTGAATAAACCTGGTAACAAAAAGAACAGAAGTAGTCCTACCTTTTGATATGGTTTCTTTGCTTCATATTGAATTTTTCCTTTTGCTTCACAGAGTCAAGTAAGGAGCAGTTTGCCTACACAAACATCGCTGAAGAGCTTGTGAAACTGTTCAAGAAGCAAATAGAGCATGACAAAAAAGAGATGATTTTTGAAGTTTTGGCTCCACTGGCAGAAAATGGTGAGAATTTTTTTCTTACGCTATCTTTTACTCATTCCCTTATGTGTATTTTGGTATATTGGGGTCTCTTTCAGGGACTAAATGCAGAGTAACTGGTGGCCTTGTTCAGAAGCCACAATGGCCAATCCTTGTAATGGTAGTTTCATGCAAGGTGAATAGGTCTTCATTGTCGAGTGTATGAGAGAAGCCAATAAATTGTTGATGCTAATTCCATCTCTGATTCACTCTGCATACAATTATGTTATATTTTATTCCCCTGTGCCCTCAGTGGGAATATCAACAGCTGCTTTTCAGAGGGCTTTACAATGTTGGTCTGCAAACACTGGCTCAAGCATGTGTCGATCATTGCAGCACCAGGACATCATTTCCTGGAATCACAGAGCCACTGGCAGTTCCATTTCTGTGGACATTATTTTTGCTAGGGGCATGTTAATTACAGAGCTAAGAGATGGACACTCCCTTTAATGTTCATTGAGAGATCATAGGAATTTAATTTGGGTGTTTGGTGGCATATACTGTGGTAGACCCAGGTGGCCCCTGGGAGTTTCATTCACTCCTCAAGCCAGAGCAGGAAGTGATGTACACCTGATGACCCCTCTGGGATGTTCCTCCTGTAGGAACAAAGGATCCTACAAAGTTGGTTTGTACAATCTATCATCTGCCCTCAGTGGAAATGGAGCTGGACTGAAGTGGGAAACAGCTCTAAGTATGGAAGGCATCACTGTATTTGATGGCTCTACAACTTTAACTATCTCAGTATTAAAGCTTGTTTAAATTGAATGAATTATTAGATAGAATTGCAAACTCTGAAGATTTAGGTTTCATTTTAGGTTCTAATCTGTGTACATCTAATCTGTGTGTCTGTCTCGCATTGTATAAATTAAGATATTCATTATATAATAACTAGCAAGTTGCTCTGAGTTACTCCGTTCTCAGGGACTGACACAGAAAAGGGTTGAACTTTTTTGTGTATTTGACTTATTTCAGTTTGAATGCTTAATTTTCCTTAGACTGGTTTTTTAGTTACAATCAGATTTGAGAAGTTCACTTCTGCTGACCATAATTCAGGTGCTTGCATGTAAGAGGTAGCCAGCTGAACATTTCCACTGTGGATTCAAGGCATACTTCAGTGAGTTCACTGTGCTGGTACTGTTTGGATGCTTTTGATTGCAAACCATTAACAATAGGTCAGAAGGGAAAAACATCTAAATTAAGTATTTGCAGAGTCTGGATTTTGGTGTTTTAAGCTTGTTTCTTATTTAGTTGTTCATTAAGCACACTGGTGTAGCAATTTCAATTTGAAATCACAGAACATCTGCAACCCGGTATTCTGAAACTAAGGGAGTTCTCTACTTTTTAAAGCACCTCAGTGCAGAAGTGCCTGTCTTAAAAAAATCCCAACTGGATATTTTGCATTCCCTAACAAAGTTCATGAGAAGGTCAGTCACTCTTAGAGGAACAATGAATTTCACTCAGGCCAGAAGCCTACTGACACCAGGAAACTGAGTGTCAGACACATCCTTCACCAGAGGTAGAAAACACTTCCTCTCCCATCTGTGGCTTGTAAACTATAAGAAAAAAATATTTCCAAAGCTTTGGCCTGTACAAATATTTTAACTTGGGTTAAACAGCTTATTGTTAAAACACCATTTCATGTGGAAAGGTGAGAGAAATCTATTTCTTTGCACACTTCTGCAGAGCTTTGTGACTGTGTTTTCCAAAACCAGCATGCAAAAACTACCAGAATCACTTTCATGTGTGAAAAGACTTAATAACACCATCAGACAAACTGCTATTCCCTCTTAACAGAAGTTTAGGCATGTAAGGAGATTCTCAGCTCCAAGTTCACAGGGAAATATCTGTTAAAGATTTTGTTGTTGTAGACACAGGAGATAAAATACTATTCCCAGGTTATGTGTCACTACCTGAAAAACATGTTTATTACCTTCCTGAGCTCTGTTTCCAGTAACAAACTTCCTTCCAGACCCAGCCTTTTGGATTTGGTCTTACTGTACTCCTCCTGCAGCCTTTTCAATGAATGGCAAAAATATTGTCTCGGATAAAAGAAATTGCTTGGTCTAAGATTTCATCAAAGAGTTCTGTATGTTATTGTTTACTTGTCTCAGTGAAGTCAGTAGAGCTTCTGTACATGAAACAGAGTAAGAAACCCTAAGTTTATTCTTCAGTACAGTCCAAAGTCTTTGGAAAGCTTGAACACAGCACAGTCCATATGAGTCTGCTGTGTCATGACTGAGATGCCAGAAGTAGAGAAATATCCTCATTTTTAAGAAGTGAAGAACTCCATAGAGATTCAGTGTATGGTTGTTCTCTAAAGGCAGTCCAGGGAGCACCTGTTAGATAAGTAATAACAGAAGTTGGTTCTAAGAAGTTCAAAGAAAGGAGTTGCAGTTTTATGTACACAAGGTGTCAATGAAATCATTGGCGTCACTACTTCTTCTCACAGTCTGTCCTACGTGTGTGTGTGTGTGTGATAGGTGTATTTAAAATCCTGATTCTAACTCCCATTATCCATGCTATTCTTCAGATGTCATTAAACTGCAGCTGGTTGAAGCAGGCTTGGTGGAGTGCTTACTTGAGATCGTCCAGAAGACTGTGGACAGTGACAAAGAGGATGATATTGCAGAGCTTAAAACAGCTTCTGATCTTATGGTTCTGTTATTGCTTGGAGGTAAGTATGGGCTATCACTGTCTTCTGCAAAGCAACAGCAGATACTTGTAATGCTGTTTGGCTGCTGAATTTCACTATTTATTAATTTTCTAAATGACCTATATTTCTACAGAGGACCTGATACCCACCAGGCAAACATTTAACAGGTCAGATTTTGTTCTCATCCCACTGCAGGATTGTATTAACTGTAATGGAACCAGCATAGCTTCACAAACATAAAGAGAAGTTTCCCTAACAAACACTTCCTTGGTTTGCTGACTGACTGTGCTTTTTACCCCAGATGAATCCATGCAGAAGTTATTTGAAGGAGGAAAAGGCAGTGTGTTTCAAAGAGTACTTTCATGGATTCCTTCCAATAGTCATCAGCTACAGCTTGCAGGAGCACTGGCTATTGCAAATTTTGCAAGAAATGGTAAGAACATGCCATAATAGCTTATGTAAATTTATGTGTGCCCTTCTATCATACTCTGTCTGTACAGCTACAAACAAAACCTGTGTCACAGTAAAGCTGGTGTTTATACAGCAACATCAGTAGTTTTATACTTTAGAATCCTGAAAAGCATTAAGCCTACTTTAAAAATACTGTTTCGCATTTGTAGAGGGGTATAGGGGATTTCTGCTTTCCCAAGTGTTTCTTCTGTCACTCTTCTAAGTTTGTCATGAGCACTGCAACTCCCTTTGATGATGGTGGTCAAATTCTAAATGATGAAATCTAGAAAGGAAGAAGGAAATAACCCTTCCATTCGTAAGACATTGTCGTAAAAATCTTAGTAATGATCTTCCATTCACAAGTGACTTGTCTCATCTCGCACAGACGGAAACTGCATCCATATGGTGGATAATGGCATAGTTCAAAAGCTGATGGATCTGCTAGACAGACATGTGGAGGATGGAAATGTAACTGTGCAGCACGCTGCACTGAGTGCACTCAGAAACCTGGCTATTCCTGGTAAGCCTCTTTTTGCATTGCTAACTACCCAAAGGTGACATTCTTATCTCCCACTGCACCCCCCAGGGAACGAGGGTGGGAGAACTGACTGACAGTCCTAGAGGGAGATCACACTGCTGCTTTTCATTCTGCCCCATCATTGCTTTTGTCTGTTGCGCAGCAGTTGTGACAAGCAGTTCAAAATACATCACAGGCCTAGTGACTGTCCTTTGCCACTTTGATCCCACAGTATCCCCCACCAACAAAAGAGCAGCTTTGTAAAAGGCAAGGAGGTGAGGAGGCCTTGGATATAATTTCTCAAACCTTTTTGTCCAGAGCACTGCATTACGAGCTTTTTTGGTTGCTTCCTTTGGGATCTGACTCACAGCTGAGGATCCCTACCAGCGAACAGTGCCCACTTTGTTGAAAGAATGCACCTTACTGTAACTTCCTGAGACTTTGAAAATTGCCAAATTAGATTTGGAGGTAGACTGTTAGAATAGCCAGCCTATTGCAATTAGTTACTGTTTGTAGGCAGTGAACTGAATGCTAATTTTGTTATTTTTAATAACTTAATTTGTATGAGCTCTGATTACCGGAGCATAAAAGGTGGAGCACACGGACATAAAAAACAAAGCCGATCTGTAATACTTGTGGTATGCTTTCTTGTGCCAAGCCAAAAATATCCATTTAACCTTATTTTACTATTTTCAGTTTTGACAAACCACAACTTTTTAGAAATTATCATATATACATAACTAAACCCACTCTGCTTTAGCAGTATGCAGTTTGCTTACCTTTCTCAGGTGAGTCATTCTGCTCACTTCCCTCAGTCAGCTTCCCTGTAGCCTGTGCTCAAGGGTGTCTGCCAGAGACCTAAATAAGCTTCCCTGTACATTGTTAAAGAAAAATGAGCAAGTAATAACTGACCTCAGTGATAAGCTGCTTATTAAAACACTATTTTGAATATCAAATAAGTACTTTTTTCTAAGTACACTGTTGGGCAAGATTTGCACCTTAAATACATTTCAGAGAGCTTTGCAGAAGTGGAGAGCATAGACTAGTGGAGGGCATAAAAGAGAGGTTGAGGGAGGGTAGGGGGCAATAAAAGGACTACAGACTCCAGACATGTCAGGCCAGTGTTTTTCTTATAAAGTATTGGAACTGGGTAAGAGGTTATTCTGCTAATTAGATGCTTTAGCTCCTTTGCCTGAGGAATAGTAGAGTATTGTTGGGACTCAGGGAAGTTTCCTCATAATTTGGGGTGCAAGTATTAGCCTGGGCTTCTACCTGATGTATTTTGTGGAAGATGCCACTCCTAGACCAAGTGGAGAAGTCTAGCCCCGAGTTTGTGTTTAGGCTGAACACTGAAAATTAGATATGCATGCTAGGAAAAAGCACTTAATCTTGCAGCTGTACCTTAGGATCCGTGACATTTTTCCATAACGCAGTATCACCAGCGCACGCTCATGTTCCTGAAGTCTGTGCTCACAACCTATTTTTCAAACCATGTCTGAAGATTTGCTTCAAGACCATCTTGGAAATAAATTGTCTTCCAGAAACGTTCTTGAGATCAACCCCTGTTCTTTATTCATGCAGTTGTAAATAAGGCTAAGATGCTATCAGCTGGCGTTGCAGAAGCTGTATTGAAATTTCTCAGATCGGAGATGCCCCCTGTTCAGTTCAAGCTGCTGGGAACATTAAGAATGTTAATAGATGCACAAGGTAAAAATAAACTGTTCTCTCTGTTAAGTGATTCTCTTTGGTTCAGTCTGTGATATGCTGCCAAGATTCTTAAAAGAGAGAATCAGGGAATTTTTTTAAATTTTATTCCTGCAGTCTTGGAATAAAGCTAATGCATATGCAAAGGGTTGATTTTGAATTTGGGTTGAATTTGGTTGGATTTGAATGTGGGTTGATTTTTTTTTTTTTCTTTTTTTCAGAACTCCTAAGCTAACTAGTAGGGACCCTCCAAATAAGTGTCAAATGCTTATTTACTTTTGAACTTCTTTACACTGTCACATCACAAGTATATATTGAGGTGTGAGTGCTTTAAGCAACCACTCCTGTTTCACTGTTCACATACCACATTTCCTGGCATTTCCTCACTCCTTGGCACATATAAAAATACTATTAATTAATAGGCTGCAATTTCAAAAAGAACAAGCATCTTTGAGTTAACAGCTTGTTCCAGGATGAGGATTTATAAAATCAGACGTCTGCTAAAAACCAGAAGTAGTTAATGAGGTAAATTAGCTGCATATATATTTTTGACCCAATCTTGCAGATTTTTTTGAAAGATCCATTATAGTTCTAGCAAAGCTATTAGATGTGAAACAGAAATTCATTGAAGAAACTTACATGACTTAGTCTATCAAACCCAATCTAACTGAGGACAGAGCTCCCTTGTGGCAGCGGTCCCTCCTGGTTTTAAATTTTTGAGCTAGCTCACAGCTATCCTGGGGGTCTGACATCACCTATTTTCCCTGCTCTTAATCAATGCATAAGCTTCATTAACTGGGCTGATAAGGTGTTTCCATTTTGACTGGCTTTACTTGCTTCAATGCAGCCTAGACTTCTTCTGTTTTAGTACAAGCTAGTGAAGTTCTGCTAACGCCTTCTAGTTAGTAACTTTCAGCTTGTTTTTCTAGCACTTGCTTAAAAAAAGTGACAACTTTTTTGTTGTGTTGTTGGCTCTGGCATTGTGTAGCAGAAGCAGCTGAACAGCTGGGCAAAAATGTAAAACTGGTGGAACGATTGGTGGAGTGGTGTGAAGCCAAGGATCACGCAGGTGTGATGGGAGAGTCCAACAGACTACTTTCTGCACTTATACGACACAGCAAATCAAAAGTAAGTTAGTGGTGAAAAAGGTCAGCTTGTAACAACTAAGAGTTACTCTGGACTTGCTGTCGGTAGCTGACCCTCCAGCACACAATCCTTCTAGAGAGCCAGGTTGGGTATTCACATGTTAAATCTCCCCTGCCCAAGTCTTGACTAATTTTTGTTTTAATGTATCCTGTAGCAGTTCAGCATGCCATATTTTCCGTGTTTTAGTGATGTTATATGTGAAGAATCATTGAGCTCAGTTGTTATGAACTTGCTATATATTTATATAAAAATGAGACCCAGAAATAGTCTGTCCCCCTGCTTTTCATACAGCATATTTCAGAGTTACAAGATTCTGACGGATCATTAGAAATCATAATATATCCCAAATTCTAACAAAAGCTTGCTTGCATGTGGCTAAAGGTAAGATATTAAGAGAAACTCGTTTGTCCATCCCATCACCTTCAATACCTTTCAATCAAATACCTTTACCTAAGCAATCCAAGTCCACCATCCTTGTTCAGGAGAGTATCAGGCAGAACATAGCCTTAGAAGGGACAAATGCATCTCCTCTGAAGACAAGCTATTTCAGGCTCAGACTTCCTTCAGCATGTTCACTGATATGAACACAGGCTGCATTACTGAGCTTAAATAGCAAGTGTGATTTGGAGAACTCAGACTGTAATAGTGACCTCTTCATTCATGCATGGCATTTACAAAGTGAAAAACATAGTGTGGGCCTGATCTATACTGAGCCTCTCCAAGAACAAGTCAACAGACCTTACAGGGATTTAAATCTTTCCTGGTTTCTAATATTACCTCTCTCTAATACCCGTTCTTCAATTTATGTTCAGCCTCTAAAACTGATCAGGTTTCATTTCTCTGAGTTCTCATTTTTTTCTACACCCACCCCCCCACAATGCCCAGCATGCATGGAACGGCAAATGCCACCACAGATGCAAGATTTTATCAATACAGGAAAACAGAATTCAATTCTAAATACGGAGACACTATTGATGACGTGAAATAGATATTAACACAGAAGTTAACAGAATGTCACAGGTGAATTTTTGTGTGGTTTGTGTACTCAGAGATGAAACTTGACAGGAGGAAGAAAACAGAGCTGAGGGGTTGGGTTTTTTTGAGCTTTTGCTGCCCTCTAGGTTTGAATATGAGTACAGCTGTTCTTTCCAGGTTCTTTAGAGCATGTCAGATTTTAATTTGCCTCTTAACTTTAAAGGATTTTGAGCAATATTTACAAAGGCAACAGTAGTTTAGTAGTTTAGTTTTAGTCATTTTGAAGAACTGGAGTAGGTACTTTTGATTTCAGCCACACTAGCACCAAACCTGTTGGCTGTCATCTGTTCTGCCTTTTAAAGGATGATGTTCACCTACAAAATAAAAAATTTTGATGTCAAAGATGCTGATTGATTCTTAAGGCTTATATAGCCAAAATTCCACACCAATTCAAATAGGACTTAGCAGTTCCTAGATTGTCTTAAAACTACTTTGGAGTTCCACCAGAAAATCACAAATAATAAAACATATAATTGCAAGTACAATATATAAAAGTATATGTATAATGATTATATATATATATACACATATAAAAATACTTAAATCCTTGCATATATTAGATCATTTAGGGGACAAAAGGTTTTAAAGGTGTTACTCTTGCATTACTAGGCTGTAATTTTTGGGACATAAAATGGTGAAAACATTAGGTGCAAAATCACTTTTAAAATTATAACTGACAAGTTCCTGCAGAGACCAGAAATCTTTATTCATGCTTTGTCACATAAGTAAGTTGGATCAAATTTTGGACTTTAAACAGAATCCCAGCTGTGTATTTTCAAACTGCTTTACGGGACATTTAACCCAGTCAACATTTTCCCATATACTGAGCAGCAGTATTGGCCAACAATTGATTTTAATGGCTGGCATTAGAACAGAAACCAATGCATTGGTATCCCATACCTATCTTTTCCTTTCCTGCTTTGTATTTGAAGGAAAATTCCACAATATTTAAGAGACTCCTGCTCATTTAGCTGCCCATTTCTAAATATATCTTTTGAAGTACACCATTTCTGTTACATAGTAAAGTGTAATAGTTGTGATCTCACCTCTCTGAATGTTTTGAAGGAACTCTAAAAATTCATGGAGAGAGATGAAGGATTTAATGACTCTTAAAACTAGGTTCTTATGTTTCCTTATCCCAAATATGTGGCTCATTGGGTACTTTGAATACCTCGCTGTTTGGTGATTGATGGCACATTGTGAGAAGTTACACCATATGACCTGGAAAAGAGCTAGTTATGTGTGTCTTAACTTAGTCATGGGATTACCTGACTTGGTTTAACACATTCCATCTTAAAATTGCAAAGCAGTGACAGATAAGTGTACACACACACAGGCCTACGAGTTATGTATAAAGTGATTCTGTGTTCGTAAAGCCAATGACTGGGTCCTTACCCAAAGATAACATCGCCTCCGTGACAATTTCCTTTTAACACAGTTTGTAGGCAATACAGAAGTTTTTTATCTTTGTGTTCTTTTCTTCATTTTAGGATGTAATTAGGACCATTGTTCAGAGTGGTGGCATCAAGCATTTAGTAACCATGGCAACCAGCGAACACGTAATAATGCAAAACGAAGCTCTTGTGGCACTGGCATTAATAGCGGCATTAGAGTTAGGTGAGTATCCCAGCAGTTCACTCCACCTCTTTCCAATCTGTGCCCAAGAGAAGCCATAGAGGGAGAGTTATGTGAGTTTCATTGGCAGTGTAGAAAGAACAGCCTCCTCCTTACAAAGGCCTTTGGGTAGCACAGCAATATATGGCCGTTCATGAAGACACTGGCAGGCTGTCATGTTGTGCAGAAAACTGGAGACTGCTTATTATACAGTATCTGCTCCATCCTTCTGGTAGATTTAGAAAGGCCCTTCAACTTAACTTTCAGAATTTCAGTAAAACCTAAAAGAAGACAAACATACTTCACCGTGGAGACTATGTAACCTGACCACCTTCCTACACTGGAATGGTCACAGAATCACAGAACGTTCTGAGCTGGAAGGGACCCACAAGGATTGAGTCCAGCTCTTAAGTGAATGGCCCATACAAAGATTGCACCCACAACCTTGGCGTTATTAGGACCATGCTCTAACCAACTGGCCTAATGAAAATAAAGCTTTCACTTACCTAATTCGTAAGGGCTACAGAACACACAGAGATGGCTAATGCCCCCAAAATGTCTTCATTAAGTTCCACAGAAATAGGTGCAAGAGTTGCCATGTGAAGGCAGAGATGATTGCATGGCTTGACTTGCATTTGTAGTACCTCAGCTTTCCAAACAGAGAGGTAAATGGCCAACAGAAGTTCTGTTTATCCTTGCTTATTAACTAAGATAAGGAACTAAACAAACAACATTACTTATTTTTGCTCTTGATTTCATCTCTTGCCATCACATGCGTACTACAAGAATGCTCTGTTCAACTTCCAAATCACTGCCAATACATCAGGGAATTGTTTTAAATAAAAGGAAAGATGTTCCTAGTCACATGAATAATCATCTAACTCTCTTGTCTTCAGGGATTTAAAGGCTAAGCCCCAACTCAATTCCTAATGTTTCTTAGAAAGCTGCAGAGCTAGTAACTCACACTGTGATCTTAAAAAATTTTTCACAGCCTTTATAACGGACCCTGAGCTCCCTCTACCATGGAATCAAGGACTTCACAATCTGTATGTACTCAGAATTTCGAAAGGCAAATTCAGGCAGTGGAAGTCTCGAAAACTGAAACATTGCAAGTGTTGGCCTAAATAGCTAAAAAGCCTGGTGGCTTTTCCATCAGCTCACTGCACATTTAAGACTGGATTTTGTCATTAAACTCTGTGGCTGTCCTTTCAAGCAGTTAGGTAACTTCATATTTTTATAGGAAGAGCTGTGATTCCTGTCATCATACCATCAATTATGTCCTTCAGTTTTACACCAATGAGTTATGTACCACAGCAGCCCTTACACTCCAATGAGATATCCATGTTTCAATAAACAGCTACACATGGAAGCATCAAAGGAAGCAGCACTTACAGACTTAAAAATTTTCACTTTATTTCAGTCACTGCTGAAAAGGATCTTGAAAATGCTCAGCTTGTTCAGATTCTACACAGACTGCTCTCAGACGACAGGAGTGCTCCAGAAATAAAATACAACTCCATGGTGCTGATCTGTGCTCTTATAGGATCTGGTGAGTATTCAGGAGAGGCTGCTTCTTGAGATTTATGGATGCAAACTTAGTTCCCTCCTACAGCCTGAACACAGAGCAAATGCAAACCCATTGAGAGTGGTTTTCTGGTCACAATGAATGAACACGGAAAGGTTTCATATACTATAACACTTTCTTGATAGTGTTTATTTATAGCATCAAGGAAGGGGCTGTTGAATCGGTTTGGGATATTAACTGCAGAAGTTGGACTCTAGCTGCTACAGGGTGCAGCTAACTTAAACTTTGACTGGAAAGAAATTACAATATCAGGTTGTCTTTGCAACTATGCAGGTAACAAGAACATTATTTTCATCTTAAGCTGCAAGTTCCCTATAACTGATGTGCGATGGTGCTTTAGGAAGGATCCTTACCTGACAAGGCAGAGTCCTTTCCTCAGCAGCCCTCGTGTGCTCAGCCCACCAGGCCCAACTGTTTAGGTTGCTTTGAGCAGGACGTGCATTAACACATGTCAGTGCTGGGCGCTGCAAACTCTCACCTCTCTGAGCTCACCCTCTGCTAAAGGTCAGGCTGTTTTCAGGGTGGTGTAGCGGGCTGTGGTTTGATACTGCAACTTCCCACCTGTGTGTGGGCAAACAAACCAAAACAAAAACACAAAACAAAAAAGAGCAAGGTGTCATTGAGGGGGAAATTTGATTCCCAGCTGAGGTTTCAGGAAGTTGCTATATTTCTTTCATTCGTTTTTTTAAAAAGTATTTAGTCTGTGGAAGGAGAACTAATTTCATTCCATAAGGTTTCAGGCATTTAGGGACAACTAAGATGGCAACTGGATTAAGTACAGAGAGATGTAAACTCAGAGTCTGTCTGCATATGACTTGCCAAGTGTGAAATATTTGAGGATTTCCAGAGATGAGTTTACAGCAATTCAGTTTAATTGATTAAAAGTTACCATAGCTAAGCATGTCCTCTCTCTGTAAACAGAGGTGCTTTTTTTCTTAAACAGAATTTTTGCTTACTGCAAGTGTAATTCTGGTGACCTGTACATCCACACATGTGAATGCTGCATTACTGCCATCTTACAGGAACAAATACTTGGTTTTAGAGAGTATACACATATCAGCATGCAAAAGTTGTGCTCAAAATCTGCTGACCAGCCTCAGCGGCCAGTAAGCATTCATTTTAACCTTAAGATGTAAATTTAGTTGTTACTCACAACCTTCTAGAGCCATTTTGTGGTTGGGATTATCCATCCATTGTAGAGCAGAATTCTTTTGCCAAAGGTTCCCACTCAGCCTCACTGTGATGTTCTTGTGTGTATTCCTACCTGCTTCCAACTAAAATATTCATCTTCAGAAATTCCACCTGACAGTTGCATTTTCCCTTCCTTGAGTCTTGTCACCTGCAAGACTGACAGAGTTATTTAAAGTCAAATACTGGTCTCTCTAGTCCACCAGAGTATGGACCAGTTCTACCTTAGGGGAGGTTCTTTAGGATTATCTGACCAGCAGAGTTCAGCCTGACACCACACTGCAAGCCCTGCTGAGACATGAGGCTCATTACCCTGCTCCCAGAGAACAGACAGCACGTTACTGCATTATGCAGCTGTGAAGTTTAGGCCCAGCACTTGACTGACCCAGTGTTCTGCCCTGCTTCCTGATGAACAGACCTGTGTAAAATCAGTGAGAACACAAGAGTAACAACTGAGCAACCCTGGTGTTAACTTTTAAGCTTTTTTTTTTTTAAACTCTTAACCAAGGAGGGGAGGATCAAAGAGCCCAATGGTCTTTACATGTTATTTACATGGGAAAATACTAAAGTGCATTTCTCTCCCAGTTCTGTTGTCTCTAAACTGTTTTCATCACTGTCTCCATACAGTGAGCATTTACATGTTCTGTATTCTACTGTGAACAGACCTGTGTAGTCATTTTAAAGTAATTGACCCCCATATATATATGTTCTTGAATATCTCCAGTGAGAGAGACTCCACAACCTTTCTGGGCAAGCTGTTCCAGTGCTTGGCCACCTGCACAGTAAAAAAGTTCTTCCTCATATTCAGGTGGAACTTCCTGGGTATCGGTTTCTGCCCATTGCCTCTTGTCCTATTGCTTGGTACCATCAAGAAGTGCCTGGCTCCGTCTTCTTGCCACTGTCTCTTCAGATAATTATATATATATATANNNTATATATATATATATATATACATATTCAGGAGGTCCCCTCTCAGTCGCCTCTTCGCAGCTCCCTCAGCCTTTTCTCATAAGAGAGATGCTCCCATCCCTTAATCATCTTTGTTGCTCTCCTGGACCTGCACTGGGAGCCCCTTTTCCCCCTTGTACTGAGGATCCCAGAACTGGACACAGCACTCTGGATGTGGCCTCACCAGGGCTGAGTAGCAGGGCAGCATCACATCCCTTGACCTGCTGGCAATACTCTTCCTAATGCAGTCCAGGGTACCATTGGCCTTCTTGCCCACCAGGGCACACTGGTGGCTCATGGACAGCTTGTTGTTCACCAGGACCCCAGGTCCTTCTCCACAGAACTGTGGTCAGCCCCCAGCCTGTGCTGGTGCATGGGGTAATTCTTCCCCAGGTGCAGGACACTGCCTTTGTTGAACTTCAGACACCATTAAGCAGTAAATAGATATCTGTTTATATGTGATTCTTGCCATCTGGAAGTTTCTGGAAGTTTCTTTTGCAACTGAGTGAATGGATAGAGAAAGAAAAATGAGGACAATGGGAAATGGAAGAATCATCAAAAGCAGAGCATTTGTAGTTAGCACAGCCACTTCCGTGTGTGAGCGTCGCCGGGAACCTGAATGTTATCAGCCACTGTAAAATACAGTAAAATGCCTACATAAACATATTGGTATCTCAAGAGAAAGAAGAAAGTGCTTAGTGGCATAACCACCCCAACAGCTTCACTGACATTACTCTGATGACATCACATACAGGTTCCCAGGTACACAGCAGCATGAGAGTTCCCAGCTCTGACATGGTGGGGGTTAAACTGCATGAAAACTGAAAATCTGTGAACAAGAAAGTAGGTAGGGATGGGAACAAATGTCAAAGTCTGCTATTTAAAAAGAAAAAAAGCAAATAGCACAGCTACAGCATAGCTATCTGAAACGGGTTTGGTTGGGTTTTCTCTTGCAAAATTCAGGGATCAGGCCCACAGCAGCATGTAGAAAGTAAAAATATATGTAGGCATTTATTCCTGAGTGGGATTTCACTGAGAATCTTACAACTAGTAAGAGCTGGTACACACAAACAATGCAGTGAGCCTGTCAAGGCCGACAGCTCACTTGATCAGGCTAGTTTAAAGAATAAAGCAAAAAAATGTTTTCAATAACAAATACTTCCAAAACCTCTGTTTTAGAAAGCAGTCCAGGTGGATTTTCTCAACGGCTGTTCAGCAGTTTCATCATTCATAATTACCTGAAATCCATGGAGTTTGTGTGTGCCCCAGGCTCTGAAGAGTTTTCTTAAAAGCAATTAAAAAAGTAAATAAGCAGATTATGTGTACACACAGAGCTGTGTGCTTATGTGTGAACAGGGTTCAGTAGAAAAGTTTCTCACAGTTTTCTGTTCTTCTGCCCATCTCATACAAAGTACTGTTTAATATTTCCTTTTCCAGAGCCTCTTCAAAAGGAAGTGCAGAGCATGGGATTTCTAGAAGTCATATCAAAACTCCGCAGCCATGAGAACAAAACTGTTGCCCAGCAGGCCTCGCTAACAGAGCAGAGACTTGCTGTAGAAAGCTGAGGAAGGTCTTGTTTCCAGTGCATCCCATCACAGATTCCACCTTTGTCCTCCGTCCTGCTGCCGCTCCTGCTGTTTTCCACTGTATCACTTGTGCATGCGTGTAATGTTCCCACACAAATTGATGAACTGCTGTAGGTACCCGTCCAAAAAGGTTTCTACAAATTCATAGGTGGTGTTAACATGAACCTGTCTCCACTCGTAACTGTTCTACTTGTATTCTTGTTGCTTGGGCCACATAGTAGAATGTGCATGTTGTAGTCCTATGATGATGTAGAAGTGGTACTACACAACTGACTCTTTCCTCATGCCCCTTAACTGCATAACAATGTACTTCTAAATTAGGGACAATACGAGATGCAGCAAGTCCAGACTAGTGTGCTGACTATAGGATTAAGAAGTAAATCTAGCTCAGATTTTGGTGCTTTGGAGATTCAGGTTTGAATGCAATGTACTGCTGCTCATTCACTGGTCTTGCCTATTAATGTCAAACTCGTGGTACCTAGAGGTAACAAATAAAAATTTCAGTGCTCTCACTTTACCCTGCGGTTTGTCCTCTTTTGTAATCTCACGCAGAAGCTGCAACTGCACTACCATGCACTGGCGAGGATTTGGTTTAGTTCCTGGCTCTGACCCGACACAATCACTGCCTTGCAGCTGAGCAGATACAAAGGAAACTATTCCAACCACTTTCACTGTATGTGCTCACACAGAGGCGCTGTGTGGCATAACAATCATGCACTTGAGCAGCAGTGCATGATACAATCCTTATCCTATAAAGCCATGTGCGTACAAGGGCTTGCTTGGGATTGCTTTTTGTTTACTAGGGGGTTTTTTTGAAGATCGAATTTTAAGGGTGTATCTTGGAGCAGTTTTTCAACAGAAGCCCACCAAGTGAGAAATGGAGGATGCAAGACACTTCTTTTTCTCCTTTCCTAGGTAAGGGAGATGGAAAATTGCCAGTTTGAGCATCGTATCTCACAGCTGCTCTTTTGTAGGTTTGTAACATGCCTGTGAGCAAATCAGCAGACACCACTTTGGCATAACAAGGAGGAGTTGGGATAGCAGTTTCCAGCAAGCCAGCAGATGTTATCTTGGACTGTGTGATACCATTCCCTAGCTTCATCAAGCGCACCATGCACAAGGGTCATAAGATCTATAACACTTTGAAGTGAATTCAGCATTTCCAGTGCTGAAGTGCCAGCCTCAGAAGTTTCAGGCTCCTTTTTTTTCAGCAGAGGCAGCAAACCCAAAGTTCAAGCACTCATGAGATCCCAGGTAATTGAAAAAATGCAGTGGATGCTGTAGGAGTTTTCACATTGCAGAGGTTCCACATCCATTTAATCATTTAATCCAGTGCCAGAAACATCCAGAAAAAGCCTCTAATACCAAGCTGTACAACAACAACAGAAAAAACAAATCCATATATTCAAAAAGGCATTTGCTAGCAATAGTGCAGTAAAGCCACTGACAGAGTGCAGAGCTGTTAACAGCAGGACCCTGTGACATCAGGCTCCAAACAACAGAGAACCTCTGCACTGCTGCTGAACCTAACTGGCATGTTTACAGTCACAGGTCATAGGCCCTCACGAGTCCAAGTTTTGTCAGGCACAGAAACTGACTTAAACAGATCCCAAAATATATTTGAAAAGCCAGTTATCAATGACCTACCTGGTTCTAGAAAGAGATCATTCTTTTTGACATTGGCATAAACTGCAAGTGCTCACACGAGCTGGTTGTAGTGGACAAAGTTGTGACACTGACAAAATTCCCAGGTGCCCGGTTGTCTAACTGGAGCTGTGGTTAAGCATTAGTCATATTCTCATCACCAAACCAGGGATACCAGTGTCACAGCAAGCACAAGCACAGGCCAGTGGTGATGCCCTACTTTCAGATGGTTTCCCTGGATGGAACATCAAATGACTGTGCTAAGCCTAAGAAGGAAAGCCTGCATAAGGGCAAAGATGAATATATGTCACAGTAGAAGGAGGTAATTGAGGAGACTGTATCTGGCCACACAAACACTGCACTGTCCTCAGGCATGCTGCAGCCTGCAAGTCCTTTCTATGTAGCTGGTAAAAAATTTACCATCTGAGCACCTTCAAAAACAGAAATGGGATCTAAGCACGTTCCTATCACATGTATTTCACTTGACTGGAGGCAACTGAAGTGAAACTGCTGACAGTAATTCCAATTAGATGTTTACTAGATAGATTACATCTCAGCAAAGCTCGACATCTGCTACTCAGACTGTTTTTAGGATGGTGATGCCAGACATGGGGCCTTTCCTTCTGTCTTACTGTCACCATTAACCAAGCTAAAGCCATCCCTGTGGTCACATGACACAGAGCAGGCAGTACCTGCCTTGTGTGCTACGCCTGTCTGCATCTGTATGAAGTTTGTGAGACCTAGCATCGCACCAGCCAGGAAGACAGAAAAATATCTGTATGTTTTTACATTTCACAGTGTTCCCATTACAAGGAGAATTTTCACTTTGGGTAAGACACAAATCCCAGCAATATGGATCCTTGGATCCAGAGCACCCACTTCAATCTGGATGTAGAAACATGCTTTTAAATTGGTCATGGGTGTGTTTCTCTGTACAAAATCTACAGTTTTCTGCTTTCCTCCTCTGTCCAAAGAAGTGTAAGACATCATTACCCATTTTTACCTGCATGAAAAAGAATAAGCCTTCTTCTGTTTAAGAACATATTGCATGTAGACAAAATTCCCACCTCCCTTTTCAAAAGTATAATTGAGTTCTGGCAAATCCCCTTTGTGCTGCTTCCTGCAAAGCATCAACTTATGAACACTTCAGGGTCACCAAAATGATTCTGGGGAGAGAGCAGCCACCGCAGCCCGAAGCACACCAACAACCTGTTGGAAAGAAGCAGGGCATGTTCATTAGCCAGAGACTTCAACAACAGCTGACAGCAGATATGGGGTCTCTTCAAGTGGGGACATGCTCTTCATGTATTAGTTTATTACTAATTTAAGGGCAGCCACTTGTGGTGTGATAATGTGTTTTGTAACTTAATTAGAATACAGTATTCTACACCATAGATGAGCGATTTGGGGATTTATTTCTGCTTTACTTTGGAGGAAGGAAGGCAGGGGGTCGGCATGAATGTCTCCTTGTATTGTTAATGCTACATCAAGAGTACACATTCACAACATCATATTTCACACAGTTTTATTTATAAAATTGTAATTATCTAACAAATTGCATATAAAATGATTTACTTCAAGTAAATACAGAATACTGCACGACTATTAAAACTATTGTATTGTCCATCATAAGTGTATTAAAACATTCCTAAAAAATGCCTCTATTAAAAAACAAAAACCCAAGAACACAAGTAGCATGACCAAGACCACTTTCAATAGCTTAAAATGAATTACCAGGAAGTTGCATTAACTTCCTAAGTAGACTCCAGTTACATCCATTGAGATCAGCATGTGATACAATACCACAGTCTAATGCTAAAGATGACAAGTAATACATTATGCACCTGATCTATGCTTTTCTCCTAGACTGAAGGGAACCAATCCAAAATCAGAAAACTAAAGCTCAAGTCAAACTCTACTGGGCATGCAGTTCTGTGATAGCAATACTTTCAATCGGTAAGTGTAGTTGGCTTTTACAATCAATTTTACAACTGATAAAAAAAGGAACACAACAGAATACATTCGTATAAAAAGGAATGATACACAAAGGGTAAATATTGACACCCTGCCGTACACCTTAGGGTGAACCAAAAAAAGAGATTCAGCCGGAACTAATATGGAATATATATATGTATGGGTCTGAGTCACAAAACCCAATCTCCCCAGAGCTCAAGGTGGTATTCAGGTCATCTCTACTATGTACACAGCGTGAACATGAACACACGTACGCATAGAGCTTTTTATTAACACACTTATATTGCCAAAACACAAAAGACAGCTAGCAGTGCTGCCTGGTGCACGCTAGTAGTCACAACACTTTTTTGTATCCTGCATGTTAAGGGAGACTGATTTTTTACTTCTTCAAGAGACAAAATTTGGTAGCTAAAGGATCAGGGTAGTATTGTTTTGTTCGCTTTAGACAGTTTCATCACCTATTATAGGTATCTGAAAAATATTCCGAAAGAAAACAAAAATGGGAGGAAGGAACTCAAACCTTCAAGAGTACTTGACACTTTCTGAAGTCTAATTTCCTTCCTACGTGTTTGCAGAACTGCCATTTCAATGCACCTAAAAGGCACACAGCAAGAAAGGAAACAGAATCAAAAACTCACACAATAGTTTCTCTTGTTACCAACCATATTGATCAGAACCAATTTTACCAAGGGCAACACAGATTGACGTCCAGGACAGTTCTTATAGCACCATGTTTAGTCCTGCCACAAAGGGATGGCAACCTCCCATAACTGGTAGGGGGTGCTGACACCAACCCTCCACTTTACAGTCTAATGCTGTTCTAATGCCAAGCAGCAAAGGGAAAAGGCAAGGGAGGTCCTGCCACTACCCAGAGCCCAAAGGGGTGTCCAGGGCTCCACCTTTCCAAGGTGCTTCTGCCCCCTTGCCCGCTGGGCAGACACGCAAGGGCAGGCGGCTGAGGCACTCAGGCCACACCCCGGTGTGAGGGACAGCCTGGACACCACATGGGACTCACCAGCAAACTCTCACGGTGGGCACCTTTCCTACCCACAATAAACACTTTCTGGGTGAAAAGCAGTCATGTGCAAGAATCATTTAATCTGCATGCTACTATTTACATTTCAAACACTATTTACACACCAGAACTACAATGAGCATCTCTCTCAAAGGGGAGAGAAGAAGGCTTTCAGGACAGAGCACACTTGAGCAAGCATCCCCACAGTTTCAAACTCTAAGGGGCACAATCAAAATTATGGATTTTGAAACAAAGAGATCCTACTGCTACCAAAAGAGTCACACGGAGATGAATCAAACATTTGTCCATTAGGCTATTAATTAAAAAAAAGGAAAAAAATTATCAAACAACAGAAAGGCCCGTGAACACAGCGTATTTAGAAAGCAGAGGAGCAAGGACTGTGATGCCCTTTCGCAGGGCTCAATGGGGTATATGGAAATGGCTTAAAAGCCAATGCTGCTGCTGAAGTTACCAGACTTCTCATTAGCAATGCCACCATCCCACAGGAATCAGACAGCAAACAGAGCTGTTTCACAGTCTAAAGGGCCATAAGCCTGACAACAAATCTCTGAACAACTACTGCACATTAAAGATAATTAGACTGACCTCTGACCTCACATCTACCCCACCACCACACCAGGCATGCTAGAAGTTGCCAGGAAGTCCTCGCACCTACCATATCTTATTGCTTTAGATACTGAGCCCATGTAGCAGCAGTTGTGCTTTAGTTGCAGCTCACCTGAACTTTTCAGTTTTCTGGAAGAAAGCTTGCTTGTATTTGGCAGGCTCTAACAATAATACATTGATTTCCAAGGCCTCTCCACATGCTATCCAAACTGGACACTTAAGCTGCTGAGTAGCCCAGCTGTTGATGGGGCATTACTAGGACATCTTACCTGATCTGTAGACAAAAAATTGAGGGATTTAAATATGCAATATAGACAGCTAATCCTGAACATTCAGTATACATCCACCAAACAACTGTGAACACAAGGAAAACCAGTATCTCTTGGGAGTGGGGAAGGGAGGAGGATCAACATCTGCAGCAATAAAGACAAGCTCTAGAAAAATAAGTTATTTAGTGGTTTTTGTAAGAACAGTCAGTCATTCCGGGATTCAGCAGAAGTGTTGCACATCTCTGTGTACACATGCAAGTAGTGAGAACAAGATTTGATCACCTCAGAGCATCTACCCTCCTATCAGTCTGACACTACCAACAGCACATCCAGCAGACTGGAACTGAGAGAACAGCATGACAAGACAGAAGGCCAATACAGTACAACTGCAGAAATTCAAGTAGAAGAATGAAGCTGTCTTCAGAAGCCCAGAGCAGCAACAGCAGTATTCAAGATCAGTGGCAACAAGGAATGTTTCTGTAATTAGGCTTTTTTTTCCTCCAAACCAAAGACCTGGGTCACAATCAAGGCTCTTTGGTGGAAGGGTTACTTCCTCAACCCCGCTTCCCTGATTCCTCCCTGCATCATTTTGTTTCAGGGCAGCAATACCAGTGCTGATGATCTGTCTGTCCTTTTGCTATCAGGCAAAATAGTGTGTCCCTTTTGGGGAAAAACAAACACCAGTAACTCCTCAAGTTGAGGAGCGGCTAAGAAAAACATAACACTGTGGTGAGGTGGAACCAACTTTATTAAGGACAGTGAATTATAATTGCTTTCAAAGGCTTTAAAAAATACTCTGAGTCATGGCTGGCCTTTAACAGCAGATAGCAAGGGATATGGAGGCTGCCTGATTCAGAGCCAGTCAGTGGGAGTTAACCAGAAGAGGATGAGGTAATGCTCAAAGACAGGAGGACGATAGGTCTGTCTGTCTGAGGCATCTGTGTGCCTATCACCAGCCTTCAGAGGGGAAAAAAACATGGCCAACTAAAGCACAGAAAGGCAAAATGTGCAAGGGTATGTATATTCATTTGTTTAAGAGTCATAGGACTAGAAAAGGCCCTAACAGGTCATCAGATCAGCCTTCTATCCATTCCCCAGAACACAGCAGCTCTGAGAGCAATGCACTCATCTCTTCTACTCCACATACCTCATGGTTTAGGAAACTCAACTCAGAAAGATGTAAAGTTCTTACAAAGAGGTGCTGCACACCCTTTGTCACTGTCTGACCATAGCAGAAGCTGAGAACCCACAGCTTTCAGGACTGGTTCTGCAAATAGTGAAAAGGGTCATACAACAAGCTGAATTTATACAAAGTGCAATAAAACTACCCAAGCCATGGTCAGGTCTGTGAGTTCACTATTGTTAGTGAAGAAGAACAAACCAAAAACCCTAAGTTGGATGGAGCCTGATGTAAGCCTTCTTCCACTACTTGTGCTTTATTCCAAATTCTACCCTCTTTTGTCCAATTCAAAAGAGTCTGTCTTGGCTGATCCTAATAAACACTTCTATTTTAAAACTTTTATTCCATTGCTTAAAAAAAGCTTTTTGTTGCCTTTAGAGCAAGAAATGGAGACATTTCCATAGCAAGGATTTGTTCACTGAACATTTGCATTTACTCTGGCAAAACTGTTCTCTCCAACTTCCAAGAGAATGGGACATGATCTTTCCATAATCACATGCATTTACCAAAAAATAAGTTTGGATTAGACTGTATTAAAACATATGCACGTATTTAAAGCACTGGAGTGTCACAGATTCTTACTCCGCAGCTCATGCAAGTGAAAAGGAAAAGAAAAAAAGAAAGACCAAAGCCTCAGCTAGGAACAGACCAAAAAAAGAAGTTTTGCCGGAGTATGTCAAAGCATTCGTATCAGCAAGATCCCTAAATACGTTAGGTTACATTAAATTTCAGAGAAACAGAAGATTTTGCCATATCAGATACATAGGTTTTGATTCTTTTTAAGTTAATATATAAATCATTCTTTGAATATTATTCTTCACTTGGACCCAACATCCACACTGCTTTCATACATTTATACAGTTAAATCCCATCCTTGCCTTAAAAGACTGACGTTCAAAGGTATGGCAGCAACCAAAGGCTCTACATACAACCCTTGTTTGTCAAATATAAAACTCCTTTCCCTTCATACAAGGGTGAAGAAGGAAGAAAGATAAAATTAGGCAATTCTCCCTGTGAGCTTGCTGACTCCAACCTCAAACTACTACAGGGAGATGGTTGGAAGCTTGCGTAAAAAAAAATTTCCCTTGTTTTAAAAACAATTTCTTTTACTGTACAATAGATGCATAGAAAGTTGCTTCCTGCTTCATGGGTTTATGCCTGTAGCTACGTTTAGCTGTAAAAACAAGAAGATTGCTCCTTTATGGAGTGGTGAGGAGATAGACTATCTCAGGAATATTTGGCAGCCACCAAAGAGCTCATGACATGAAGAATAAACAGCATATCCACAGACTACAACAATGCAACTCTGCCTCACTGAATACACCAATTTAAAAAAGTGTCCACTTGTTACTCAAAATCAAGAATACAGTAGAGATTCACGGCTCAACAGCTTTCAAAGTGGTGGTTTAAAAGAAAACAAAAAATTGTCAGTGAGCAGCAGATTTTCAATAGCCCACTCTTCTCTCCCCCACCCCAAAGAAACATGAGTTCACTGCAATATCAGGAACTTAGACTTGAGACTACTCGGGAGAGAAGGCTTCCCTGTCACCCATGTCCATACAGCTTGGTGTCGGAGTGACACACTGGAGGTTTCAGAGGCTTTCGGTTGTCCAGTGTCTTGTTGTGGTTACTTCAGCAGTTTTACCAGCTGGCTCTGACAGCCTCAATGTCACTAACCAAATTCTGGGCTAAGCATATCCCAAATATCTGGAAGAGACAACAGTTTATTCATTTGGAGCACAAGACAACTCTTCACAAATCCAACTCCTTAGGTTATAGAGAACTTAGATATGAAAACAAGCAACAGAGAGTTAGAAATCAAATTAACAGTGAATTGCAAGAAGGAAGAATATCGCAAAACTCCTGTAATGCCGGTATTTTTATAGTGCCACTGGGTTTCAGGAAACTGAACAGTTCTAGTCTTGCTTCAACAAAAGCAATTCTAAAGGCTTTCTACTGCTCATTTAAACACCATCAGAAACAGTAAGTCTGTTGGGACGAAAAACCTCTACCTAAGCTTTATCTAACTGAGTATTTGTTTTGACCTCAGAGAGTTGAAAAGAAAAAAATGCATCCCTACAGATAGAAATTAAATACTCCTTAACACAAAGAAAGCCTCATACATTTAGTTCCCTTCACTAAACCCAGCATATTATATTTCTAAGGGCACCTGACACTGTATTTCCAGTTCTCATATACAGTTTCTCCCCTCATATATTCACTTTATTCATTATTCCTCTGTGTGACTCATTACAGGGAGAGTAATGTTTACCTGCAGCAGTGCTATCCCAATGAATATACCAGCAACTATGGTAAGGTTGTCCTGCAACCATTTCTCAAACTGAGGGACACAGCCTTTAGTGTAGATAACAATCTGCTGATCAACTTCCTGCAAAGGAGAGGAGGGAAGAAAACAGAGATAATTATATTCAATTATCCCAACAGGAGAATAATCTGCTCTTGCAACAGGGATTCAGACAGTTAACATACCACATTAAGAAGAAAATAAAAAAAAAAAGCTTACTGGTTTTTGCCTCGCATCGTAGCCACACTGAGTATTAATAACATCTTCCTAGAGAGGAGAGAGAGAGAGAATTAGTGAAATGTATCCCAAACACCCTCTCCCAGCTCCCTGGAGTTGGTCCTGTATGTAAATAAGACAATCACCTTGTCTTATTTATTGTCATATGCAATATTGTCATATTGTCTTATGCAATAACCTTAGCATATTGCTTTAAAACAAATCCTTCCTTTTCCACTCAGTGCTATTAATTATTTGCAACAAACAAAAGCACATGGTCAAAAAACTTTTTCATCATTTAGTCAGCAAGCTAGGAAAACCAGCCCTCCACCTGGGTGAACTCCATGTTCCAGATACAGGCATTCAGAAGTCAAAGCAAAGGGAATAGAGAACATCGTGGAAGAACCTTCTGCTGAGAAGGTTTTGTCTAAAAAATATATGTTAACATTTTCAGGGTTCCGTCTGTGCAGAATGAAGAGGTGACAAGGGGCGGTTCTGTTGCAGAAGTTGCAAGTTCTTTCTGGGAATGTCCTCAGAAATATATACAGTATCTAGTTCCTTTCCAAAAAACAGAAAGAAAAAA
Organism: Pachyramphus minor; assembly: GCA_013397135.1. Lineage (NCBI taxonomy): Eukaryota > Metazoa > Chordata > Aves > Passeriformes > Tyrannidae > Pachyramphus > Pachyramphus minor. The sequence continues at coordinate 154,902 of VYXB01010535.1, forward strand.
TAACAGATGGGATAACATGTTCTTACTGCCTGATCATTCTTACAGGAGTTCGACACCAATGGGAAAAGAGCGGGTTTTTTTCCTACTTCCTTTCCTTTAGTATTCCCAAAGCATAGGTAATAAAAGGCTCTGGAAGACTTTCCCTAGTGAACAAGTGCTATCCATTGACAGCTGAAGATGCAGTTTTACTTTGTATACGATTGTTTCACAGCAGTAAAATGAAGCAAGTACTTTCAGGGTCATCCACAAAGGAAGCAAAACATTAAGTTACTGGCTTATCATATAATAACAATGAGCAGAAGAAGGAACTACTCAAGAAAGTGAGAAAATCAGCCAGTCTTACCTAGGTGTATTAAACATCGAATACAAATCAAATTGTGGGAAGTGAAAAAGGTAGGCAGTGGAGACATGGATTTTAAAAAGCAGCCATATGGAAAACAATATCTCCTCTCAGCACTAAAGCTCCTCTGTTTCCTCACTTTGCAGGAGGTACAACACCAGGTTGCATTCTGTCAGTTGCCCAAACTGGATTCCCTTAACGGACCTTTAAGATTTGAGCAACTTGTATCTTTCAATGAGCTGAATGCTTCTGCTCCAGGATCTAAGTGCCAAGCTCTTCGAGGCTGTAAAAGTACCTAAGATTCTGACAGAGGGATTTTAAGCTGTCTTCCTTGTACTGAATACTTCATCGTTAATGTCTTCTGCCTTTAGCCTTGGAATTTGTTAACTGAAAGAATGTTTGAAGAATGTAATGGAAATAAACAAACTTGACTACATTTGTCTGTACAGAAACCTGCTAAATGATAGCAAAGTACATTACAGGAGTCAAAATTTGTTTTAAGATACTTATTTTAGTCTAGCTTAAACTTACCACTTCCTGATTCAAGTTAAACTAAAAGCAAGTTCTGTTGAATAAAGCATCCACATAACTCTTTGCATCAGTCGAACACTGAATCCTAATTCCAAAAGGGACAAATTTGCTTTTCCACAGAACAAACTTCCATTTAATCACTGCAATTGAACCAGTCACAGTTTGTTTACAATTATATCCATTATATACATGATTTCTAATATTTTTAGTCTTTATTTTAAAGGCAATTAAGTGTGTTGCTTCCTTACAATGAATGAGATCAATCTTTAAATTTCTGGTTGCTGCATCACACTCTAAGAAACTGCATAGCCATATGTACAACAAAGACAGAGAGAACTTTAGGATGGATTATGTATTTATAGGATTACCTTGTACTGCTGTCACTGGTTTGGTTTTATAACAACTATATTTTTAAAACTGGGTTGTGATGACCTCTCTGTGTGGATGGGTGGGCAGAAAAGCAAACAGTAGAGGCAATCCAAAGCATAATGTAATGCTTGAGCCTAATCCACATTTTGTTTTAATATCCCATTGAAACATTTTCAGCTATGTTTGTGAGAAAGATTCAAACTACTGTGAAGACACATTCACTGCAGAGGACACAGAACCAGCTTGTGCAAGTGGCAGTGCTTTACCAGGAGAGGGGGAGTGCAGCAGCAGTGACTGGATGCCGGGAGCAGTGACCACACTGCATTAGCAAGGCAGGAAGCACCTGAGGTGCCTGTTGGCAACTTGCCTGACTTCAGTCAGTGCTAGACTCATACATTCAAGGAACTGTAAGTCAGTCCAGGTGGAGAAAAAGCCACAGCTGGATTGCTAGATAATGCAAACACTCAAAGCCAGTTTCTTTCAAGCTATATGAAAGCCAAATGTATACAATGTCAGGCACATAACAGTCTCCATGTGCACACCCATCCCTGTTCCAAGCCTTTCACTGTTAGTGCATGCTTCCCTACACTTTACTTTTCATTCTTGATCATGTCCATACTAGCAATGCATGGCTCCAACATTTTCTGCTTGATCCAGAACTGTAACTATTTTACAAGACATGAAAATTTACCAAAAAGCAGCTCCCTCAAACAATTTCTGACTTCTCAAGTCTGATTTCAGGTGACCATAGGACAGGCAGTAATTTTACGGAGGATAAGAAGAGCATGTAAAGACGTCTATACCCAACTCCTGATCGCAATGCAAACATGTCAATTCTTTGGGGCACAGACTGACATTGATTACTGTACCTGGAACAAACTGGGTCAAACTGGCTGCAACCTCAGGACACTGCATTAAATAATGAATAATACCTCCTTCAGACTGTCTGATCTTAAGAGTTGCTGTTCTGATGATTTTCAATTGAAAGCTCATATCTTTCAACTCATTAAGAGCTTCTGCTTTTTAGACTTGCTAAAATTAACATTTACATTCACAGCCAAGCCCATGGTTCTCTCATTCTAATGAAAAGCAACAGAAAACAAACAATGAAGACTTCAGTTAGCTTAGGATTTTTGCTGTCTGCAGAAAAGTTAGTGGTAAGCTGAGCTGCAAGAACAAAAGAATACAGGTTGGTGAGAAGGTAATGATTATGCATGATTTCCAGACAAAAAAAAATCTTGAAGAGTGATTACAATTGGAGACCCATCCTACCCTCTTGACTGTCACTTACAGCAGGGTCTTTAGTACAGCAAGAGAATGGCACACCACAGCGCTCTCGACTTGCGTTGGAATCTGTGCAATTGAAGTAAATATTAAGGTTCCAGTCATCAGCTCCAAAAGCCCCACAGCACTGCCACTAGAACAAAGAAACGAGAGCTTCTTAGCTTTCAGAACAAAAATCTCAGCATTAGTAACATGCATCACTGCTGCCAGTTTCCCTCTAACTTTCAAAACAAAATTTGACACCCCCACCGGCTTTGGTTTGTTTTTTGGGGGTTTTTTTTGTTGTTTCTTAAAAGACCATTCCAAACCTGTAAGTTTTCATGTGATTAAAGTTACATTCCTGTAAGTTAACCTGTAAGTTATCATGTGATTAAAGTTACATTCACACCCTGCTATGTTGCTCCCTGGAGAGAAACCTGTGGAGTGAGCTGATAAGCCCAAACACCACAGAGTTACACAAGCCGGAGGGACAGTAGAGCCAAGAGTGTGACATTCCGTCCAGTCTGATGTGCCAGGGATTCTCAACAGAACTAATCAGCTCTGAGGGCTGTACTGGTACACATACTCCTTTAGCCAGTTAGGGGGAACTTTGCCTGTTTGTACAGCGGACTGTATGAACACACTGTTTCCCGAGCATCACACACTGCACAAATAACATCTTTACTGAATCCTTCAAGGAGTACATTTGCCAAAAGGCAGGCTTAGGCTCTGGCAAAACATGTTGAACACACAAAGAACTGGTGTGTTTTGCTGAACTACAAAGAATGGATGGGAGATCAGGAGCACTGATGGTTTACAGCATTTAAGAAACTAGCCCAATGAACCCATCTGTGTCAACTCAAAAAAAGTTTTAAAATGTAAAACCCCACGAACAATCCACATTTTTAAAATCATTGGAATAGCAATTCTCTCTTTCTAGATATAGCACAGTTCTCTTTGCAATACCTGAACATGTTGTCTTCAAGCACTATCTTTACTGGCTGAAAAAGTCATTTGCTCTCCCAACTCATGATGTCCCTGACTTATCTGCTAAGAGTGCTAATCCAATAAGGAGAGAAAGCTTCATGCAGTGACTGCAAAGTTGGACTGTAGGCTTTTGGTCACACACAAATGGACCACTGCTTTCAGATGTAGTGATCTCTGACCTTCTCCCAACTGGAACAGGATTCCAACCAGTGGAAGGATCCACATCCTGTTACTTGCCATTTTTCCCCCAGGCACACAGAAGCAAATCAAATGTTGAAACTATCTTAACTGCAGAGTGTACAAAAATTAGCAAACATGAATTCAACCAACATGTAACCATCTTAGCCACACAAGGCCAAATTCAAAGAAGAGGCCAGGCCAGAACCAAGTTCTGGAGCAAGAAAGTACTGGCAGAATAACCTGTGTGCAAAAGTCAGTGCAATTCTCCTTTACACACACTGTGAAGTTACAGAGCTTAACCCTCAGAAGTGGGTGCATCTCAGGCTTCACCCCTCCCTCCTAAGTGCAGGTGTAGTGTCACTTAGAGAACAAGAGTCACTTAGAGAATTTAGAGTCACAAGAACTCTATGAGTGGCCCAATGCCACTAAGTCTACTTCAGAAGAAATAACACTGTAGTTTCATTTGGACCAACCAGATATGTCTGCCACTCTGTAGTGTGGTGTAGCAACTGTAATGTTGCCAAAACTACACCAACATTCATCTTAGGATCAAATTAAGCTTAGAAAAGGAATAATTTTTTAAACAGGTGTGATAGCTTCCACAATAAAATATTTCAACTTAATGCATTTGACACACTAAGTCTTCCAGCATAAATCACCCCAACTCTCCACCTTGTTTTACTTGGTCATACATCAACAAATAAACCACTTTTCTCAGGTGCTGTGCATTTGTAAAAGTTCCGTAAAGACAAATATACATACATATATATATACACACACATTCAAAAGTATTATATGCTAGAATATTTCTTTAAAGTAAACTTTACAAAATTTAAACATAGTCCAACTCACATATTCCTGTGTGAAGTCTATGAGGTTTTGCAAATCAATGTCATCTCGGTATGCTCTGATGTTGTTGTTTATAAAGAAATACAGCTGGTCCTTTATCCAGTCTTTGAAAACAAATGCTAGAACACCAGCAGTCAGCTCCAAGAAGAAAATAATTCCAAGAAATACAGAAAACTATGAATAAAATAAAAAAGGTTAAAATTATTTTGCTTTATGACCAAAAACTTTTTTCAATGCTCATAATTATATCCAGTGATAAGGCTTTATTTGTTTCAGTGTAGGTTCAAGCCATTCTAGTACATAGGAAATTTTAAATTAAAAATACATAATTTCTTATTAGGGCTGTAGTACAGAAATCTTATTTCTAGTCTAACAAATAAGAAAAATGCCAGCAAATTCAAATGTTGGACATTTCACTAGGATTTTCAAAGAGATCCAAAAGAATCCACTGTAAGTTTCAAGAAATGGCTAGTAAGGCCCTTGAAAACCCATCTTAAATTTCTACATAGGCACTTATATTTTCAAAGGCAAAACCAACCAACAGTGCCAGTAAAATGCATTTTACGTGACTTGTTATTTAGCTACTCTCACTGACAAAGCTTCGCCTAAGCAGACAAAGCAAAAATTGGTAACAGCAGAACTTAATTAATGACTAAGTCAGAGCGGAATGTCTATGAAATGACTCACATCCACATTAAAACCAAATGAGGCTGCTATGATTAATGCAAATGCAATGGATGCCAAAGGCATTACTAATGATCTGCCACTTTCTCTAAGCATTTCCACTGAGTCTCCACTGTTTTAGAACACACAGGGGGTCCTGGTATACTGGAAGCCCATCCCTTTTGCAACTGCGCCTTTGAGTTTCATTTTAATATGCTCTCTGTGTGTGTTCAGATGCATTTTTAATTTCTCCTGCAGCTGCTGTATGGGGAGCTATTTCTGGTGCAGCAGATGGGTTCATTTTAGGCAAGCTAAGAGAAGCGAGGGAGAAGAGAAAAAAAGTGTTACAAGCTGCTTTATAAATGCCTCAAGAACTGTAACTCTCAATTGCCTCCTCCCCATATACAACATGTCTGTGGGAGCCAAATGTGTCACTTGGAGGCAGTTATTTCCCTGGAAGCCTTTTCATGTATATATTAATCGTTAATGGTTATGGAGACACAACTATTACCAAGGCTGTGCTCACCTCTGGAAGTGGGAGTGGTGGAGGAAATTTACATTTTTATTATAAATCTTTGATTTATCTAAAATGAAACTGTCATCCTCATCTTCAAAGCTCACAGGAGGAAGGCTTTCAAAAAACAGAACCAAGCTACTTAGCTAAAGGAGTCCTGCACACTGAGGTATGTTTGCATATCAGCAGCTCCTTTCCTAACCAACAGTCCAGCCCAGAGTTCTAGTAGACAAATTGCATTTTCTGTACACATCCTGGGCACATGCTCCTCCCTTCCTCCTTCTCAAGCCCCAGCACTGAAAGTAAGCAATGAAGCCTTTCCAAATCAGCTAAACAGCACAGACTGAGGATATCAGCAAGCAATCCCTCATAACAGTCCTATTTCCTCTGTACCACGGGGGGCACTTGCACAGCAGAAGCCGCATGGGTCACATTCAGGGATGTATCTACATCCCTCGTAGTTCACAGGCAGCTTATGATGGCCTCCAAGTTCAACACACAGATTCTCAGCAGAAATTGCTCTCTTTTTGTGACAGAAAAGCAGAATGTTAAGCTATACCCATATGAAAAGCAGTAATTCCATGTTATGATTCACCAAGAGTTTTGAACCATAAGAAAACACAACCAGTAAGCACTAGAGACTGAAGAGCTGTAAAGTGTTAAAAGTTAAGTGCTTTTGTAGTATTGTCACACAGGATAACACCTTCCTCCCCAAAATACATTTTAAAAGCTTTACACAGTTAAGCAGAACAGATAACATGATACACTGTGTAACTGATGAACACCAGAGTTGCAAAGGTTACTTACAAATTTGAGGAGAAAAGTATTTTCTCGTAAAGCTCCAATGCATCCTGCAAATCCCAAAATGAACATTACTCCTCCCACCACTAGGAAGAGCCAAACAGGATCAAAGCCTCCCAGGTCGGTGATGGAGGAGATATTGGATAGCACTCCCTGGGAAAGAGACAATGCCAAGGGATAGTGAGCATGTTCAGCTTTCAGTTGTACAAACCCTGCTTGCATTTTTCTTTTTAAAAAGGTAGAAGTCTACAGCAAAATAAATGTTCTGCAGTACAGCAATTAAGAAAGATCTTTGCATTCCAAAAGAGATAAAAAGCGCAATTATGTACAACATTTCTGAATCAACATGTGAATGAATAACAAAATGTGCTTCTAGAGTCTTCTGTGAGAAACCCACAGGGCATTTTCTGCTTCTGTAGCTATAAGAAGTAGTCTGTCAGAAAGTCAGAATAGATATTTGAACAAAACTTAACTCAATCTTATTACCTATACTGAGGTGCATTTTACGTATCATATACACCATTTACGTAGTTACACATGCTATGACAGAAAAAGCAGTCAATAGCAATAAAATCACCTTGAATTTAGCATTTATGCTCACTATTTACCACAACTGTCAGAAATTAGAAGTCCTAAGCTGCAGCATCTCGCAACAAAAGATTTTACACTCAATTTTGACAAACTACATACCTGGCCAATTCAGATTCAGGCATCTCCAGTGCCAAAACCTCATTCTAGAAATAAAGTTGCTACTGACTAATTAGTTAGTAGGAAAAATTTGAAAATAATGTAGTCTCTTAGTGGGACATAAGACAGTCTAAAGACCTGTCTTGGGATATGGTTTACACTAACTTAGGTTAGACCTATCATATGTTAAATCACATATGCTGTGTTTTAGATATGACAGTCAGCACAGTCTGCTTGTAGTGCCATTTTCCCCTTAGAAGCAGAGCTTGGGTTGTGATGCCAGTAATCCCTTGGCTGATGCTGAACAGATGGGTCATATCAAGAAGCAAGTACAAAGTCTCCCTTATTCCACTGTGTTTGCACAGGAATAGTTACAGTTTCCTGAAGCTTTTTGGCAGAAGAAAAATGCTGAAGTGTTACTATTTCTTCGTTCCCCTCCCTGGTGCTGTAGGTCAATGCAAAGCACACTGCTGCATTTCCTCAAAGACACCTGAACCCAGGCTGAGTGCTTTGGACTACTACTTCCTACTAACTCCTGAATGTAGTTGTGGCCTGAAAAGCAGCAATATAGACCTTTACATCTAGAGCTCCTTATTTGCAGAATTATTAGGTTCTTCATCCTTTTTCTTTTTCCTGTTCATATCTCCTTCGTTTCTTTGAAATAGTCCCAAACCAGCAATAATTTAGAAGGAAATTATTATAACCTTATTTCCAGAAGTTGATATTAACATTTTTAATGCATGACTGTTCAAAACTGTGGCTTTAGACCTGTGATTATTTTATATATATAAATCTATTTTGGGCCACTCAAAACATATCAATTGTCACACTACCAATATTTCTAACACATTACTTCATGTAGCCAGCAACCACTTTCATAGAGTTTCCCAAGCAAAACTGACAATGAGCAAGTAATAAACAAAGACAGTACTCAAAGCTTTTTAATTCTGCAGACAAGGACAGACTAGATAAAATGTACACATGAATTTCTCCAATGCACACACCAAGGAGCCTTAGAAAAGGCCAGTACACTAAAAGCAAAGGAAAAATCAGACTACAACCTAGTCCTAAAGTACAAACAAGAATCCAACAGCATGAATGACGTTCTCAAAGCAGATTCTACTCCCTCCTACTGCAGAAGGCTATTGCCTGACAGAGAGGAATGAAAAAAAAATTAAAAAAAAAAAACCTGATTCATCACTTTCCTCCTACATTATATATAGTACTAGCCTTACTGTCATTCATTACAAATGCAAAAAATAGATGTAAGGAATGACATAACACAACTCAAAGCCAGCACTGATATCAAAGCAAACCACTTGGCCCATCCCCTCTTCTGGGACCATCTCAGTGAAGAGATGGTACACATCAGGATGAAATGAACACTTACCTGTCATTCACACTTATATCAACTTGTGCAAAAGTTCCCCACTACTTTTGCTTCATTACATTCATCATAGAAAAGAAATCCAAGACAACTTTTTGGCTAACAAGCAATATAAACAGTATAATCCAATAACACACAAATCTTTGAAAAAATCTGTGTCTTTGGCTATGGCCATACATAAGACAGGAAGCATAAGCTCTGCTTCAAGGGAAAAAAAACCCTATGGAAATGATGTCTTCATAAAGTTCTAAAGTCCTTTCTTCTGTGCCTATATAGTTACCACAATACGAGAATAAATTCTACCTTAAAGCAAGCACTACTACTCTTTTCTTTTAATATTAGCTGATTTTGAAGTTGATGGACCATAGAATAGTAGAGTGAAAAACCAGTCACTGGAGAAAGGATGTTGCCTTTGTCTTATTTCTATTATTTGTATTTACTTAAAATCCAAGATGAATGAACAGCCATTTGACTCTCTTTTTGTATGACACTCAGTCTTTCTTTAAAAACACACAAAACAAAACTAAATAAATCAACAAAAAAACCAAAGTAAATTATTATGCTAAATCAACCTCTTTCCATATGAAAGTAGTTAAATCCAAATGAAAAGAAATCTAGGTGAAATTCAGCTCACATTTGTAAACAATACTCTTAGAGAAGCTAGTCAAAACACAAAGAAGTGTAGTAAGAAACACACCACTTTGCATTTTGCCACACTGCCATGAAAGTCGATGGCAATAAAATTTATTGAACCAGTTTTATACTGTTTTGCTGATCATGCCCTTTCCCACTTTACTTGATTTTCTAGCACAGCCAGGCTCTTAGCACCCTGGCATGCCACATGTTGGCCAGTCACCTGGCCCATCTCTTATCCCATCTCTCATCTCTTCCAGGTTCCAGCTCCTAAGGGTAGCTACGACTGAAATAAAACAACACAAGCTTTATCTCCCATTGTTTGCTGTCCTTAGAAAGCATCTTATGTGCATCTGTTGCTAGTGTACACATGGTTATCATAAGCCTAGCTTGGATAAATCCCAAATCATACATCCCAACAATGCAAAGCACATACTGCTTAATTCTTATTTGTACTGCATATGCCCTCTGCATATTCACCCCAAGTTATCAGTATTCTGGAAGGACATCTCAGGATATACAATCTTCAGATAGGCTTTGGCAATAAAACAATAGCCAGCAGTGGGAATGAGAAACACAGACAATGTTCTGTGGTTACAGCTAGAGATGCACAGGGGTAGTTTGATAGAAGATTACTGCTTACTGCTTGAAATACAGTTTTCCAGTCTCGTTTTCTGGACACTTACAGATAAGCTCTCTGAAGATACAGAGGTGCAATATCCTGAAGAAAAGTATATTTTGCTTCAGGCAGCAGGGCAACGACTGGGGAATATTATCTCACTTTATAGTTAAGAAGAACTAAACATACGGTCCTCTAGGCACATACTCTTCCTATCCACCACAGGTTTCTATAATGCCTACTGTACCTACTACCACAGTATTCAGTATTGTTCGGCTGCAATGGCTACTGCTAGGGAAAGTTTGACAGAGATGTAAAAACAGCTGGTAGTGACCAATTCTGTCTTCGTCCCATCTTTAGCCAAAAGCAGGAGGGAATGTTTCCAGAGGTGCTTGAGCAGAGGATCAAGACTCTCATATTCTAACACTGCATCCTCCAGTGATGCACTCTGAATCCTCAGGCTGAGCAGTCAGTCATGGAATATATGGTGACTGTCCACTTCTCTCTTGCATCAATGCAAGACCTAAACAAACTACCCATAAACAGTTTAGTGTCAGGCTTTCTACAAATGCAAAGTGGTTTTCCCCTCAGCAACGCTACTGCAGTTGCCCACTTCAACCTTTACTGTTAAATAGTTGCAGGTACTCTGATACTTTAACTTCTAAAAGGAGGAAATATTTTTTTTCCTCTAAACACACATTCTCATTTTGGTTATTTTTGAAGTACATGCACATCACTTTCTTAGTACTTTAGGGATGTGTGTAATCTGTATTTGGCAGGAAACACTTTGTTTGTAAAAAGCTACATACTCAAATATTTTACTTCTCCCCATGGTGTCAACTTAGGGCTCTGCTGTAGTCCCACAAGGAGAGTCAGTAGGACATGTTCTCTGGCTGATCTCCAGATCATCTGTTTGCTCTGTTCCTCCACCCTTCATAGCTTGCTGTACATAACAGTGCATGAGTTGTTGATTAATCTTTTAATCCAACACAAATCAAAATTTGGGGTAGCAAAACAACAAAAGCATCATCCATAAGTGAACTAAAATACATAACAGTGAAGTTATGAAAAAAGTTTCTTTATTTGTGAAATGTATTTCACTTCAACCACTAGGATGCAATGATGAATGGATGCATGCACTAGGATGGAACAGGAAAGACTGACTTCATATTTCTACCCCACCCCAAATTCAGCAGAGGAAGTCAAATAAAACAGTAGGACCTGCTCTTTTCTCCAAAAGGGTGCCTTCTACCCCACAAAGAAATATGAGACAACCAAGCCAGGCTGACAGAAGCTCCTGCAGAACTGGAGTCTTCTCCTTATGGTATGTGAGCACAGGCAGAAAAACAGTCTGAGAAATTCCTGACAGGTCCTCCATTTTCATGCCGTATTTTCCCCATGGCCACAGCCCTCCACACTAAAAGTAGGATCTCACACATAGATCAAGGGAGAACAAGGCAAAGGAAAACTGCTGATCTTCACCTGTCCTCACCCTGTCTCCATTTTGTACTCTTTAAGATAATCAGAACAACTTGTACTATTTTCCAGAGACAGGTCCCTGTCTCCAGCTCCTGCCTTTGGTTCACATCTACTTTAATATTTCAGGTCAGATCCAGCAGTTCATTTGAAGTGATCACACAGCAGCAGTGCTTCAGTTCACACCAGTCCCAGAGCACACAGACTGGATTACTTACAAATGAAGATGTGCCCCTGGAACATAACTCATGCACCAACCACTCACAGGCATTCAGTTCATGAGACCACCCTAGAACTAAGCTGAAGAGAACTCAAAACCTTTCAAAACCTGTAGAGTTTGCAAGCTGGATCTTCAACACCATTTCCTGTCCTATTGGTCCACACTGTCTGCATTTAGTAGGCACAGCTAAATGCAGCCTCTGCACGCTGAACCCAAAGCAAGACAGTCACCTTGGCTGGGCAGTGCCTCAGTGTTGTCACACCTATACAATCTGATACGATCCTGGGTTCCTAATGAGGTCAAAGAGAAGGGAGTCCCAAGTGCACTAACAAACTAGGGAGATCCAGATTGTCTGTTGTTGTGAACAGCTGCTGATTTAGCAGGGCCAGTACCACACTGCAGGGCAAGAGAACGGCACCAACTAAAACACCAGGCAGCAGCACTTTTGAAAAGCTGACCTTGTATTGAAACTTTAAGGCACACTGAGTCAGACATCATCCTAGGGAACAAATGGGTAATACATCATGAGAGTATATGGAATTTGGCCTACAGGAATGCCTGTAAAAGAACAGGACTCAACACAAGAGTAGGATGGGAGAAATCAGATACTTTTTATTTTCCATTTCCTCCAAGATGGGGAAAAAAAACCCCCTCTGCTACAGAATTCCATTACTAGGAGGACTAAAAAAAACACAACAAAACAAACAAACAATCAGAAGTTTAGAAAAAATTCATCAACACAGGATCTTTCAAAATATTTCTTCTTTGCAAACAGAGGTTTAGCCTTTTCACAGGCTTGTCTGTGGGACTTAGAGTCACTGGCAAATGGGAACTTGGGGTGATGGTAAATAAAAGTATTTCTAAATGCATGGTTTTTAAATGGAAAAATGTCTCTCTGCTTTGTTAGTCATAAAATCCATGCAGTTTCTCCATGCTGCGCATCTGAATGAGAATGGGGAACAGAACAATAGTCATTGAAACATGCCAAATTAATTCTACTTCAGAATTTTGTCTCTGCAAGCAAGAAACTAGCTGGGGGATGTTTACAAATCTTATTTCCTTGATTTTTGTTGGTTTTGCATATCCCACAGCAAACAGTAAAAGCAGCAGTGTCTAATAAAGGAGAACAACCAGTTTAGTTTCTTGCCCTGACAAAGAAGAATTCAATAGGTGAATAGCTGGTATAAATACATTACAAGATACAAATCTTTAGATTTTTCAGGATTCAGGGCTATAAAATGTTGGAACACTAGTAAACTATTTAGGAGCCTCTTTAGATTACTCAACTTCATGTACTGAAATTTAAATGAAATGTAATAGTGAGTATTAGTATCCCTCACTCTCTTGCCCAATCGTGTAGAATCCACTACTTGCCCTGACTTAGAGGCAAGATATATGCTGTGGGTATTTTTCAGCCCATAAGGAACCACAGGGTATGTGCACAGTTTCCTTGTTGGCAATAGTTTTTAGAAGAACTGTGTGACAGACATGTATGCATAACAATTATGGAGTGACTAGTGTATCACTCCTTCTTGATGTCTGCCACTCACTGGGACGGTAAGAGAAGTGAGAATTTTTTCCTGAAAACAATGTGGTTTTCACTTCAGGGCAAGGAGAGACAGACCTGGTCTGACAAATTGTGACTGTTTCTATCTGGGGAGTTTAGCCTGACCCAGAACACCAAAGCAGGCCTAAATCACCTTATATTAACAAGTAAAAGTCTATCTTGAAACTTGAGATCCAGATTTAGAGCTCCTGCTCACTAAGAATACTATGCTGGTACACAGAGGTACAATACTGTTACTCCAAACTGCACACAACTTGTTCTGAGCTGGAGTGTCTTCCAGTTATGCTCATTTAACAGGAAAAGCCTAGAAACCAAACTTATGCACATAATCAACTTCTTCCACTTCTCCCTCTTTACTTCAGTAAACTTAATACATGAACTAAGTTTAATCAACAAAACTTGAAAGCATCTGCAGATTTCTTCCCTACTTTAGTATCTCTACTTTTGCTACCTCCTAAAGAGTTTACCTCAAAACCACAGTTCTTTCCCTCTAAAAAGTCTGTCCCCATGGACAGTCTTCTAAGGTTTCAGAAGACATAACAGCAATTCATCATTAGGCTCACTACTCTTGAATATAAATCTCCTGCAGGTAGCCAGGAACCTAATTTTCCAAAGCACCTACTGGCATCATACCATGAACAGCCTTAGAGATCACAATGTCTAATATATACAACAAAGGAGGGAAATAGACATTTTGTACAAGTCTAGTTGATTTTTAAAGAGTCAACAGAAGGCATGATTTGAAATAGTTAAAAAAACCCCAGTGAAATATAAATGTTTTCCCCTGCTGCTGAGCAAAGGTAGTATAAGTTGCTGGGGCTTAGTACAGACTCTTTGTATGTTAACAATGTTCATGTCACTGTTGCAGGGAGGAGGGTGGAAATCAGCTGCCACGGCTGAACTATTTTATAGTACAAGCCCAAGTCTAGCATGCCTGAAAACACTGGGAGACTGTGAGCTATACAGTACAACCATGTATAGATCGCTTTATTCGTCCTCCGAGTTTATTGCCCCCATCCACCCCAGCTCTCTTTCAGGTTCATGACTTAGAATGCTAATTGCCCAGTTTTTGTTTAGGGCTGGCTGACTGGCTGTCAAGCCAATTCTATTGCCTATTTGACAAATGAGTTCTTTTGCCTCCCTGCAAAGGCTGTAAGGAAGGTCACGAGACTGTATATTGTGCTTTTCTTCCTTACAAGAAAGTTTAAAGGAGAGAATTCAAGCCAACTTAGCAAAAAAAGAGAAACTAGCCACCAAGTTCACAAATCTACCACAAACTGGTTTTAGCCAGCAGCAAATGGGACTCCTGTAAAGTGTGGATTATTTCTTTTTATCCTGCAGTTTTAATGTGGCCTGGAACACTATCTTTTTACCTTTAAAAGGTTCTATGAAGCAGCAAAAGTATATACGAGTTGATGGCCAGGCTATAAAACCATGCAGCTGGATATAAAGTCACATGATTCAAAACAGAAGTAAATCAAAATCCTCCCCACCACCAAATTATGTAGAAGTCCTTCTGAAGACCCACTCCTGCAAAAAAAACCTCAAAAATTTATCTTTATGCATTATACAATAACAACATCAAGTTCAACTTTGATAAAGGCTTAGTTCATTGGGCAGCAGCGAGTCTTCGCAGAAGGCTGAGGTTATCCAGTCACCCAGATCTGGCTGCCTCGGACCATGTCCTGACTCTTTTTGAAAAATCTCCAAAGAGGGAGACTCCAAATCATCTCTGGGCAAACTGTGCCAGTGCTCGGTCACTCTCACAGTAACAAAATAAGTGTACCCTGATGTTCAGAGAGAGCACCTGCTGTGTTTCAGTTTGTGCCCATTGCCCCTGTCACTGGGCACCACTGAAAACAGCCTGGCTCCACCCTCTTTGCACTCTTCCTCCAGGTATTTACATACATTAAGATTCCTCTAAGCCTATTCTTCTCTCGGCTGAACAGTCCTAGCTCTCTTCATCTTTCCTTGTAGAAGAGATGCTCCAGTCCCTAAATCATCAAGGCAGACCTTTGCTGGACTCTCCAGTATGTCAGCATCCCTCTTATACTGGGGAGCCCAGAACTGAGCCAGGTGTGGCCTCACGAGTGCTGAGTAGAGGGGAAGAATTCCCTCCCTCAACTTGCTGGCAACACTCTAGTACAGCCCAGGACACCATTAGCCTTCTTTGTCGCAAGGACACAGTGCTGGCTCACAATCAATTTTGTGAACACCAGGACCCCTTGACAAGAGAAGCCCACAAAGCCTAAGGGATATCCAGTCCAGTCTAGCCAGAGAAGTGCTTTTCAGTTAAGAAACAGATCTCTCAAACCTTGGGTGTCACCTGCTTGGCTTTCATCTCCAAATCCTCATCTGCAGTAAGAACAACTCTGTCTGGGATCTAACTCATCTGCCCCCCACAAAGTTACACAGGGCCTATGAGCATCTGGAACTTGATCCTGTTGCCTGCAGCTTTTGGCCATTGCCTGTCCTCTGGAGAGCTGAGTGAAATAAAAGACTCAAAATAGCTCAACACAAGTCCATTTTTCCATAGCTCTTGCTACAAAACTGTAACAAGAACTCAAATCTGTCTGTGCTCAGGAGCTCTGTGGTTCAGCTACACCTATATGGCATTTTGTTTGTTACAAGCATGAACTGAAACAGTCCACACAAAGCACTGCAGAACAGAACAGCTAAAAAAGCTGAGAAAAGATGTTCATTTTCAAGGAAAAACCTGTGCTTTAAACCAATAAAGAATATTTTATTTCTTAATTTCTAAAGGAAAACCTACTACATATGGAGCCTGAGCTAACACATATTAAACTGCTGTAGGTGGTTTTATTTGCTTGTCTTAAAAACAATGTGGCATTTTCTTCCACTTTCAGAATCTGATTAAAAATGGTTTAAGATGACTTGGTAACAGATGTCCAAATGTCAAGTAAAAACATGAGCTATGACTTCTGGCTATTAGCAACTACGAATTGAATACATTTTTCCTAGGAAAGGGTGCATGCTTTCCCATATAGAAAATACGTAAACCCTAAAAAAACCGCCACTCTCCCAGAACACCTTCTAGCTGTAGGACTGGCATACTTTAGACTTCAAACACTAGACTATAGTTGATTTTCCTTTGCCTGCTCATTTATTCTAAAGAGGAATCACTTCTGTTACCTACTGCAATGAAACAAAAATGTCTAAATCTCTTCTAGAAAACCACTCCAAAATAATGCTGTTCTCTTTGGCTTAGACACAGGTACAAAGCTCTGAGATTATGCTCAGAGTATTAAAAAAAGACATGTTTTTACACATTTGCTGAACTAAAGTTGTCACAGCACCTCTTTTCAAGACTATTTCAGCTACCCAACATCAGTATCATATGTATGTAAATATACATATATATATATAGGCATATACAGTGTCAGTTAATTAATATCCCATTACTATTTGTATTATTTACATTCAAGGCATACACAGAGAGCAATTAGAATCTAAGTTAACAACTCACTTCTGAACCAGCAAAATTTGTTGTGAATTTTTAAGTGGCAAAACTTCAGAGCTTCCAATGTGTTATTTGTTCTGCTGCAAGTGCCAGTTATAATGCCTTAAGTGACCATCAGTTCATAACTTATTCAGTGTTTTCCATTAAAAGAAGAAAAAACTATTATGTAACCAAACTTCATAGCACCATTGTTATTGGCCAGGTTTTATTATTTTCAATTTTCAAAACAAAGAAGAAAAGGAAACTCTGGCTTTAATTTCAGTTGTTGTCTTTTAGCAAGCCAACTCTTCATCCAGTAACCCTAGATATACTGACTTGTTTTGTATATTATGTCTTGATATTTTATCTTCTTCCCAACTTCAGCAGTAACAAACTAAAAATTGGGTTCTGGTTCACAAAAATCGAGCTCTAGTTTCTCTTTCCCTGCCCACTCCCCCCACATACGCTACCCATTTTGAAGATGATTTTAGTCGTGCAACACAGAGTGTTCTCCAAAGGTTTGCCTTGGTTTTTAGGGTTCATTTTGTTTCTCATTTTTTTGTTTTTGTTTTTTTTTAATAGGAACAGCAAGTAACATGCTACGTTAGGGCAAAGCCAAGGAGACCTATTTTCAGGAAGCTGCTTTATAAGACATGTAGGCTCCCTCTCTATTTCCTGGGGACACACAGCCAATACTGCCTCAGTAAAGGGTTCTGGTATCTGAGCTGCAGTTTGAGTGTGCAAGGACTGAAATGGTCATTTTATGTGTGAGGGTTGGTCTGATTTCTTGCCAAGGCATTCTTGGGAAAAATGCCAATGATGTTCCTCTAGGTGACCCAAACCAAGGTTTTATTTGACAGAGAGGCTTCACTTTGTTTCAGTAGAAAATGTGTGTGGACACAAAATACACAGGATATTACTATTTCAACATTTCATCAGAAAAAAAGATATATAAAGAGGAAAAACAAAGTTTGGTGCTATATTCAGCTTACCTTCTCATTCCATGCCCACAATCCAATCCCAAGAAATGCTATGCCAAGGAACTAAAGGAAAAGGAAAAAAAATATCAGAGAAGGAACTAGAAATTTATGGTGGGTTTTGTATGGGTTTTTTTGGGGGGAGGCGTGGTCTTTGCTTGTTTGGGTTTTTTAACATACACATTGACTCATCTTCCCTGTTGGAGAATCAATTTTATCAGGACTGAGAGGCATTTATAACATGTATCTAGTTGTTTATTTCACAACTCAACCATTGTAACTTGAAGAATGTAAAACTTGCACAGTTCAGGGATGTTCCACACAGGAATAGTAAGTGCAGTAAGTGTCACTTTAACAGTATTGAGCAAGTTAAGTTCTTTTTGAGTTTGCCAGATTCAAAGCAGACTCCACCATCAAGCAACACATTATTTTACTATTGTATTACCACCACCTGCACAAAGTATCTGTCCTCACAATGCTCTCCTAGTGAGAGAAAGTGATTAAAAGAAAGTCCTAAACACACATGTATTATCAGTTTTAGCAATGTTGTCCACAGAAAATAACCTATGACTGGGGTGGGGGGTGGGGAGAACAGGGCGGGAATAATAAAAACAATACTGGTTTGAAAGCCCAAGAATTTTTAAAAGCCCTGAAGCCAACATTTTATAAGTTTTCTGATACTGAGTGTTTCTGTATTTCATAAAGGAAGTTAACATTCCCTTTCTCCTCCAACAGACTCAAAAGCTCCGAACTCAGAAGACAGTCTTTGCTCTATTAAGGAAAAGGGAACAGAGCCCTGGATTTTGTTATATCCCTGTATTTCTCCATTCCACTGAATAATTTAGAGTGCATCACCTCCTTCCAAATCTACAGGGTTTCCATACAAAAACTACACTAAAGATCAGTGAGACAAGCAGAACAGGCAGACTAAGCATTCCATCCCCCAACATCATTACTACATATTTGTCATGACACAGTAGCTATCACGCAAAATGTTTAAAAAACATATAGCAAATGTCTGAGCACATCTCCAAATGTCCATCTGCCCAACTTGCATATCTGGCTTTTAAAACCCAAGGGCTGACTAAAAAGAAAAGAACATTCACTCTAATATTAGAGCAGGTAATGGATTGCTGCTCAAACATAAGCACGGTCTTCTCTGTGGTTCCTCCACACTGTGGTGGTATAGACTTATTCTGGCACACCAGTATGCTTTCTCTTAAGATCTGTGTAAACAGTTAAGTATCCTAATGGTTTCTCTTTTGCAAAACAGGACAATAGTGGATTTCTGTTGAAAAGTGGGAGGAGGCAGGAACATAAACTTTAAAAGCTTTCCCAGGAGTGATTTCAATGTTTTCAAAGAAAGATTCCTTCTTTCTTACATGCACTTTTTTTTTTGAAGGGGCAATTTTAGTTTTGTACCACAACAATATCTGTAAAGCATAACTTGAAAAGTCATGACTGTAAATTTAAACAATACTACAAGTCAGCATTCTTGAAAGGAAACTGTTGCAGGTTTGGCCACATTTTAACACAAGATAAATGGAAATTTTTCCCAGATGGAAAAACATAACTGTTGGTCAAGAAAGTCTTATTTCAACAGTCTTAATTTTCATAGAGTACTAAACGTGGATTTGAGAAAGTCAGTACAGCCTCCTGCGATACACCACCTGAACCAAAAAAGGTCATCTTACCTGTAGCATGACTGCTTTTTTTATTATGGCTATAAAGCATGCAAGAAGAGTGTGTGTAATCCTCCTGACTGCAGTGATTATTTGAAACTTGAGATAAAGCTGTTCAGGTTTCCAAATCTCTCAGACAAAGTTCTTTTTTGCAGCAACAGTCTCCTTCTTTCTTACACAGCCAAAGGCATAACAGTTGAAGGAAGGCGGGGGGGGTGTCAGGGGATAGCTATAATATTATAAAAATCCATAAGTTGCATTTGGAAGCGGCAAATTGTTATTTATAAAGAGGAATAAAACATTATGTTTTGCAAAAAGTTTAATATGGTTTTGAACAGAATAAGTGGGGAAAACCAGAATGAAAGAATTTTATCAGTGCATATGAACATAACTACAGCCGTACACATCAGCTGCAAGTCTGGCTCAGATCCACTCGCTTTATATACTTAATCTAGTCAAGTGTCCTGATCCTTCCCCAGAAGCTGAGACTTAAGGATAAGATTACCTCATGAGTTGTAAAAGGTGACTTAGACTACAGGGTCTCAAGCCAGGCCTCCATTTATAGACTGGGTAATCAGACTGTACTACACTAAACTGAAGCACCTAAAACCCTGAGATTGTCAAGATCTGTCAATGGAAAAAAAAACAAACCAAACCAAACCAAAAAAACCCCAGAAAAATGAATTCTCAAAGTTTTCAAGAGGCTTAAAGAAACAGAAAAACTCTTTTGAGCAGATAAGAAACAGGAACAATGAACAAGATCCATTAGGTGAAAAAGGTTCAGAATGAAATCATGAATTCTACCACAGGATGCTACAGAAATCAAGAGCTTAATGGCATTCAGAAAAAAGAGGTTAGATAAATTAACAGAGGATCGATAGCTATTGAAATGTGATTCTGATGCAGCTCCTGGCTCAAAGTTTTTATGCTGTTGCTCATGGGGAGATTATAATCAGGAAAAGATCTCTGTATGCATGCTTTTTGTTTAAATGTCTCTTGCCTTGGAGAAACTCTACTTGCATTACTTGAGACAAAATACAGAGATAGACAGACCACTGACCTAAGGCCCTACAATCACCCCCTAGAAAAGCCCACCTTTGCAGAAACACAGCCTGCTATGGTGACAAAGCACACAGGAATGCTCTCAGTAATCTCCACTGGCAGAAGACAGCTGCTCATGAGAAGACTTACACCTCTCACGAAGATTAACTTTGGATTTTCTTTACAATTATGAAAGAAATGCCTGCACACCCTAAAAATATCTGGAAGTGCTTAGCAAAAATCCCTCTATTTGCTCTTAGAACCAGAAGTAAAACTGGACACATATCCTGATTATCTTGCAGTCCTTCTGCAGATGTTTCAAAGACAGTCTTGTTCTGCTTGCTTGTAACCATAAAGAAAATCTCTTCACATCTAAAGCACGTGGGAAGATAGTGATATGGCACACCCATAATCTCAGTTAAGTCTGGAAAATTTAATTTATATCCATTAAATTATTCCAGTGAGCAACAAAAAGGTGGAAGTTTGCCTCATTATCTACAAAACACTTGACAGAGAAGAAGTATCAGTTCTCCACAGACACCAAGTAAGACCATTTGGCCTAACTATAAATGGTCACTAGATCCGGTGCAGAGCTTGTAAAATCTTGATACTTTTCATAAAATAAGTTGCAGGAGAATATTAAAACATTCCTCTGGAACATTAGGCCTACAAAAAAACAGGCATAGTAGCACTTTCTCAGCCACAGGTTTTCTATTCACAAACATGAAACAAATGTGTTCCAACTTCTTCTTCTACAAAGACTATATGTATTTAAAAATAGAACATGTAGCAATACTGTTACCCTCCTTGTAAAATTCACATGCAGTTTTCAGAAGTGAATTGATCAGTAAGTGTTTCAAGCTGCACATATCTTATTCTCAGACTTGCCTGTGTGGAGGAAAATGATCCTTTGTTGCTAGGGATGCAGCACCACACAGCACAGCACTGCATTTAAAGGCTGCTGGGGCAAATACTAACACAGATGCTCGAAAAACTTCGAGAGGAGCTTAACTGTGGAAGGACCAGACATTACTTCACGTACTGAATTTTTCATCTCAGCTGACATTCTTAAATAACTTGGCACCAGTTTTCAACCAAAAGGATGACAGCAGCAGGCCAAGCAGTAAAGGGTTAGTTAAGGAGCCACATGTATAAACCAGTGTATGTACAACTGTGGTTACATTAAAGACTTGTGACAGATGGAACTCTAGTGCAGCCACCTAATTTCACCTTCCCTATAACAACACAAACACACTAGCAGAAGCCTGCCAAAACTGTCAGAGTTCAGAACTAGAGCTTACTTGCAAGAGCTTTTTTGGGTTTTATCCCTGTATTTTGCCAGTGTGAAAACCACCCACCTGCCCTTCCCCGCAGGTGCAAGAACTTTGTGCACAATGTTAGCAAGGACTGTTAGCAAGGAGATCTACCAGGACTCCTACGGGCACTTTGGTGGTATTTCCATGGCAATATGCTGCAGGTTATTCACAGAGCAAGATTTCCTTCTGTGTGATTCAAGCCAGCACAGCACGGGAATACAAGGTACAGCATTTTACTGACAAGCACAGCAGTGATCAGGACAACATGAAGTGTAGTATTTCACATCCTGAAATACAATCAGGAAAAGACAGGACTTCTGAGCTTTGTGTGTATATATATATATATATAAAGCAGCGCTGACAAGTTCCTGACTCCAAAACCCCAGACGAACAATTTTTCCCTAAGCACTTCCTCTGCAGCATTCTGTGCTCAGACTCACTCAGAGATATTTCAGCCAGAATACTTACTGCCTTCTTTAAAGTACTTTATGCCAAATCAGTCATTTTGCTCTTGAAGCCAGGGCAAAAAGGAGCTCTGCCTGTGTCAGAGCACAAAGGATTTTGTTGTTGGTTTTGTTGCTTGTTTGTTTTTAAGTAGCTCAGACAGAAAGAGCACCAAGCCAGAAATTAAAATGAAGTTTCACACAGTTTTTTTTCTCCCCTTCACGCCACTGATGTGTACTCTGCTTAAAATATGTCAGCTAGCATTCTTGCAAAAAGAACAAGTAGGACATCCTCTCAACTCTACAGCTTTTGCCTGAACCAGTATCACATGAAAGGAGGGTATGAGAAGTCTGCCCTTGTTTCTTTTTCCATACACCCCAGTTTCAGTAACTTTTCCATTCTCAACACCAACTATTACAGCATTTCATTTTTATGTGGCTAAACAAACATGCTGATGAAAGGAGAGGCAACTGCTCAAAGCACACATATACATTTACACATTATGCTAATGCTTACGAAGAATGCATTCCCCTAAAGCCTATTTCTTGCTTGCCTTGAGACATTACCAGCAGAAAAGCTCCATGTATGACAGTCAGTGAATGAAGATGCTGTGTAGGTGACTGATTACCATTTTAGTTCACGGTGACATTCAGATATAGACTACAAGATTTCAAATACATTCCCATTTTATGTGCAGCCTCTAAAAAACATCAAACCATATTTCACAGATAACTGTCTCAGTAGCACCTTTTCCCTCCTGATACAAAACACACACATGTGGAAGAAAAAAACATCCCAGTTTCCACACATCTTGCTCAGCTAAATCAGAGACTTGAGTGATTGTATAGAATTATCCAAAGCAGAAAAGCAGACACAAGAACACAATGAGAAAAGCTGCTTCTCCATCTTGCAGGGCTCCTAGCATGATGTTCTCTAATGAAAAATTAAGCACATATGACCCAAATTTTCAAAGCAAGATACTATGGCTGTTAATGTACATTTCATTTTCATTTTGACAAGTAAGCAAGACAGACACACTCCGTCCCAACACATACTCAATTGCCATTGTTTTCTTACTGCCTTCTCCAGTTCTTTAATTGCAAAAGCAAGACATCTGCTTTCTGTTACTGTTGCTGTGTGTATTTATTTTATTGCTTTCTGGTGGTGCAATTATAAGCACTGCCAATCGGCTTGGAGCAACAGTCCCTAAAGACTGAAGTCCCTCTCCTCTTGTCCATAGAAATTGATATACTAGAAAACAGAAAAAGGAGAATGAATTGGACCCTATTTCCCCTGCTTCAGCTTTTGAACAACTCCCCTCAAGCCTAGATAAAATAAATTTAACTCTTTCCAAATGCACACAGACTCTTCAAACTCAGGTCCTGATGTCTAAAGAAAATAACTTCATTTGGAGCAGATTTATTTTAAAGCATACAAAATTTATTCATCACAGTCACTTGTTAAATTCTTCTATTAAAGCTTTTGGGAGTTTAACATTTTTGTTTCTATGGGATAAAGCTCATTTCCTAAAACCAATACCTTTTTTCTCCATAAAAAAAATCAAAGACCATTAAGGTCTCAGACATTTAAAAAGCCTATGGCGTTGGAGTAACAAGACATCTCCATTAACTGTCACTTTGGTATATGCACCTGGCACAGTTCCTATCCCTTCTCTTCTACTCCTCTTTACACTCTCAATTGGTCTTTGTTTCACAGTACTCT
>VYXB01010535.1:178845-232511 GCA_013397135.1 Pachyramphus minor
CAAAGTCAGTTTCTATTTTTAAAACCATCTAAAATTATGTAAGTGGTGGTGTACCAGGATATGAAAACAGAATGGGCTTAAAATACAAATATAAGCAGTAGAAAAGTATAAAATACAAATAAGATAATTGGGGAAAAAAATAAACCTGAATTCCACATCCTCATTATTTCTTTTTGACAATTTCACAATGCAAAGACATAAGTCATCTCATTCTGGCCTGTAAGTTAAGAAAAAGTATAAAGGTGAAGAAAGCACACTTTGTTTCATGTTAAGGTGAAGGAAAAGGTCTGGAAGCAGTACCGTAAATGGGTCATTTACCAAATCTGTTGTGCTGCCCAGGACTAGCAGCTTCCAGCCCCAGAGGACAGCCAGACCTCCTCTGGTGTCCTCTTCCTGCCACTGTGCCAATTTCATTCATCCCAAACCACCCTACCTGAGCTTCAGACTATTTAGGGGCAGCCCCACCATGATACTTCATTGTTTTTTTCTGAAGCTGCTGTTCCACTAAAAGCAGAAGTTCAAAAAAAACCAAACAAAAAACCCCCACCACAACAAAACAGAGCATACATTAAGTTCTCATTAGGAAACTGATCCACAAATATTCACTTATTTCAGCTACAAGCAGTAAAGTTGTAACATTTAATTCAAGCATTTGCTACAACACACCGAAACAATCTGAGCTAGTCTTTTTCCTTAGTAACAAATTGGCAATTGAGTTGTGTACACAATTGATTGACGTGGCCCTCAGAGTGCAGAGCCAGGAAACACAAACAGGTAGGTTTGTCAACACACCATACTCTGAATGCTCAGCATTTCCTTTTGAGAAAGCAGTCTCAGCTCCTAGCTGTGCTCGTAGCTGAGACAGGGATGAGAAAGAGTCCCAAGATCAGCTACAAAAGCTGCTGCATCCCAGGCTGTTTCAATGGACCATAAGCAGAGATTCATTTCCTTCACTTTGCAGAGAGCGTATATGGAGGATGAGGGAAGTATGAGAACACTGAACCAGTCTGGACAGAGAGGCAAGTGAACCCCACCAGCTTTACAGACAAACAATGCTGTCTGGCTCTCCTTCCACTTAGAGTGGGGGGGGGGAACACACAGAAAAAAACCCAAACCAAACCAAACCAAACCAACAAAAAAACCCAAACAGCACATAAAAGACTGAGCATAGAGCAAATGGTGAACACACCCCCAACTTGCAAGTGCACACAGAACTTTTCCTAGTAAATTCCTTAATAGCTTTATTGTCTCTTGCCTTCACTAAATGCTCATTCCTGGTTCTTTTTTAGGGTCCCCCACAGTAATATGTTTAAAACCATTTACAAAGAAATCAGTAGCACATATATGAAGACACCATAGCTTGAAACAGTAGGAAGTGAGTCACTGCGATTTAATAACATGCCAGAAGCCAAGTTCAGGTATCCAAAATCCTGACCCTGATATGATGTGACTGTAAAGCCTATCACACCTCTCCCTGAACAAATCTGGCTCAGAACTATACACTCTACAATGGCAAATACACACATATATGGCATATGTTTATATATGAACTAAATCAACTTCCAGTAATCACAGCACCCAGTGCTGGAGGATGCAGGATAGAAGCAGACACCAGGAGGGCTGTGGCAGGTTTATTAAGAGTTATTTGACAGCCTAGTAGCTCTTCACTTTACAGAAGTGCAGCCAAGAGTGCACAGAGACCAGCACTACTTTGTCAACACAAAAAAAAGCACAACCTCCAAAGTCACACCAGCTGTGTGTATACCTATGCATACCTTGGGTTTTGAGAGAAATGTGGGGAAAACAAATAAAGCTAAATGCCAATTAGACACGTATCAAAAATTATTTTCCAATACCCACACACAGTTACTACCAGCAATCCAGACACACAAAGCCAAATTATAAGACAGATGTGTAAAATACTGGCCAAAATTCTTCATCGCTTTGCACCTTGCAGTCATTGCAAAAGAGGGGAATGTCTCTAAACACTGGGAGTCACTGTCAAGACTTCCTGTGTACTACATTGTAACTGCTTAGAACTAAAAAAATTGAGATTATGTGTTAGAAATGGTTCTGTGGACCTCTGAATGCAACTTCCAGAGGCACCAGAGTGTTGAAAAACTCTGTTTCAGCAATAAGGTAATTCAGCTCTGCATTTTTGTCTTGAAGTACTCTGCTTTTTACTAACTCTAGAGGCTACAGTGTATTCCTGATGTAGACTACACAAAGTTACAACAAAAATTAAGCTTAAATTTTTACCTAAGTCGACATCAACCCATGCTTTATTAGCTATTTTCATATTACTTGCAGGGGGCAAAGTAAACAAAACTGATTTCAATTTCTTTTCAAACATAAGTGACATGGAACAAACAAGAGGCAACAAATGGTCACAATGCTGTTTAACTGAAGGTTTTATTTCTAGGCAAAAGTTCCACAGTTTGGCAGTGAGAGAAAAAAAAAAAAATATAAACAGCTGCTTGTCTAAATGAAACAGACTGCTGCCCCTTTTGTCTAGTTTCCAGGCAGTATCAAAAGCACCTCTATCATTTGTCATTCTCAAAAGAGGCATCAGGGGCTTGACTATGTAGACAAAACATGTAAACAAAATGCTGTCTCCTTCTGTACAGGTGCCCCTTCAGATCACAGTTGCTTAAGGTGATACGGCAGCCTGGGGTGGTTTTGCTGCTGACACCTTTGCTGGACTTGTGCTGAAGGTATCTACAACGCTATTGCTGTGATTTAATTTGAGGGTATTAAACTTCCTTTAAAAATAAATGCATTGAAAAAACAGAATCATACTGGAAGACTTCCAGTTCACTACAACAGAGACTACACTTATAAATTATATAAGCTTAACCAACAGTATGAGCAATATCACCTATATCATATAAAATGCTCATTTGCAAGTGCAAACTTTTATTCCCAATTTTATTGCCACTTTGAACTACATTATTTTCATCAACTGTAGTTCCTGATGAATCCACTACCTTTGCCTATTGTTTGCACAAACCTTCGCTGCTTTGCACAAACACCAACAGCTCATCCCTCTGTCGACACCTTGCAGGAAAAGTATTTTCTTTCTTTCTGCTCAGCCCCAGAAGGGTTTCAAGCCACAAGATATATGAGAAGCACAAGTCAGCCATGTAATCATAAAAACATGAATACTGGGTAAGTTTTGATGCCCAGCTGGACATTGTTACAGAAGAGACTAAAAGAAAGCATTTATTTTTTACTATTGATTGCCAGCAGTAAAACTCATTTAAAAAACTTTAGCTGTTTCCCCACGTAACAGTCACCCTGCAGAGAATCTCAAAAGGGACATCTGCAATCCACAGACTCTCAACTCCAGCCTTACAGGCAAACCCACTCCAGTTGGCTTGATCAACTGGAAGATTATAACACTGCTTAGAACTCTGCCTTTAAGAGTCTCACAGGATCTTGTTGGAATAGTGATGGTTTGGGCGTGTTACACATTTTCTCAACTTTGCTTAAAAGGCTTCATTTTCTAGAGCAGTGTAACTCCACACTACAGATAACAGATAATTACACATCTATACAGCAAAGCAGGCATAACTCAGCTGTATCTTGGTAGAGCAAGGGTAAAAACTTGAGCATAAACATAAAGGAGAACATGCACAGCATCAAACTGCTAAATCAATTTTGACACCTCCCTGCCTGCACTGCAATTTGAATCCATGCTAGAAGAGAAAATAAACATTTTGCAGCGCAAAAGTGCAAGCATAACAACTTATTTGAATAACAACTTATTGAACTTATTTGAATAACTTATTTGAGGTTTTCCCTCATCTGAAAAATGCTGCTGAAGTTTTACCCAAAGACAACAGTGTCAGTTTCTCTTTCCAGCCACTAATGGTGACAAACACACAGGTAACAGGAGGGGAGACAACTTGAAAGGTACAGCATGCTTTCCCAGAAAAAGGTTTGGAAAGGAAACCACTCTTAACATAGCTTCTCCAGCTTTTAGTCCTGCTTTTGTTTAAGAACAAGTATATTTGGAAGCCAAATTCGTGAGAAGTAAATGCAAACAAAACAAAAAAAAATGAACAAGGAAAAGCAGTATCAAACATATTTTACCTTGTTTTCAATAATTTCATCTACTGACCTCTTTGAAACAACTGCAACTACTTGTATCTTGACTAACATGCCCAGGAAAATCCAGAATGCTCTTCTTGCCTTCTCTTCCATTTCCAGCCTAGGAAATTTCCCCATTAACCTGTGCTGTAGGACATCACTAAAACAAAGTAAAAAACCTTCTAGAATATGAATGATTTTCCTTTAGTTGTATTTGCATACTTTTAGGTATTTCTTTATTTGAGCTGAAACATCAGGAGACAGAAAGAGACCTTTAACTTTGATCCTCCCCTGCTGCACAAACACTGCAATTAACCCCGCATTGAGCTACCCAGAGACAGAGTAAGAGAAGAGGTCTTCAGCAGAACACAGCTGCACAAGCTGTCACCGCGACTCTGGAGCCATCAGCAAGAATCCTTCCCTAGTACCTCACGTCCTTTCCTTAACTTAGTGAAGAAAGATGACCACAAACAAACTGGAACAGTAGGAGGGCTGAACATATGGGACACACAGATGGAATGAAATTTAACAATCCAAACACAGTATCATATACTTAAGGACTATGAAAATACCTGCTATATAAGCTGAAAATTTATTCACTGGGAACACAACAGAAGACAGCTTTGAAATTGCATGCATCAATCTGTGAGCTAGTAAATTGATGGAATATAGAAAGGCAAAATACATTTCATGACATTCAAGAAAACATTCTCAGAAAGAATCTAATTGGTCTCTAAGTTTCCTTCAATTCCATTATCTCTGCAAAGGTCTAGTACAGCACCACTAGTACAGCTGTAGCCTGCTAAATGATTGAGGGCTGTTCTTTCAAACGTCACATGGCCACTGGCAGTGCCCAACTCTAGGAGTTACAGCATATGGATTACAGCTCCTGTATGAGACCCCACTGCACCCCATCAACACAGCAATGAAACTGCGTTCTCAGGATTTTTCTACATGGACCATAACACTCCATAAATAGTTGGGCATGTCAGCATAAAACTGCACATTCATTAACTACACTTCAACCTGAACAATGCTAGGGAGACAAGGCATCCCCGTCAGGCTACATTAAAGTGCAAACACATGAACAGAAACATGCAACATTACACCCCCTAAAACTTTAGAGTGGCAGGTTTTTTTATTAGGGAACATGTCTTCAGCAGATCCTTGTGTGACCACTAAACTTCTGCTCTCCCTGGTAGATCATCTAGCTTGTGTCATACCAACAGCAGGTAACCAGGTTTTCTAGGATCACGCCCATAACTGCTTTGCTCCGAAGTCACTCCCACTTTCATTTGAACCATCATTCAACAATCCATGGTCAGCCCTTCTCACCTGCCCTGAAAGCACAACACGCTGTTTGCAGCGAGGGGTGGTGCTCCTCAGTATGTGCCATTTAGATGTGTCTGCATAAAAATCACCAATTAATTCCATGACATTTGGTACAGCACTGACCCCTATTCAGGCAGAAGGCATGAAAGGAGCCCAGTGTAATGCGACTGCGTTCCCGGCACTGCCACGCTATTCTGGCTGCACTCACATGACCTCTGCTTGGTTTCTGTCACTGCCAAATGGGCAGAGAACAAGCAAGTGCAGGGTGGCGTGTCAGATCCTCTCTCTCTCCCTCGATGCACCAAATGAAACAATTATACTCTACAGCAGTCCCCCTCAGGGCACTAAAAAGAGAGAGCAAGGGGAACTGTGTGTGTGAAGACAGAGACACCACCAATAGCTTTTTGTCTCTCCTTCAGTTAATACAGTAATTAGCACTACCAGATCTTGCCTCGGGTGGAGCAGTTGTGGGTGTACGTGTTGAAATTATATGCCCCAGATTAAGGAACGGAGTTGTTGCCCTGTCCTGCCATTACAGTACCGACATATGATTTTTATATAACAATACAGGACAACAAATCTATTTCACAGATTTCTACATTGTCAGTGTGGTCTATCACTGATTCGTTCAGTGCTCCTACTCTTGCCTCTCCTACACAATTCCTACAAGACACGGATGTCTGAGGCTGTGCTACAAGCACTTACAAGCCCCATTTTGTAAAATGAGCCCCTGCACTCTCAACTAACATAATCACATACATGCACAAACAAAGAGCTTCTGATCAGCTATGAGGCCATGTGGAGGCTGAAGCTGTGAAAGAAGCAGCAGAAGGAGAAAGCCCACGTCCCACAACATTCCAGTCACTAGATTAGTTTTGGCTGCTGGTTGCGCTGTCTCTCTGTCCCCATAAGACACTGCATCTATCTATTTATCCAAAAGTATGAAACACAACCAAAAAATATTTTTTGAATGTTTGAAAAAAATTGACAAAATATGCACAACAATCAAGATACACAAACATACTTAACTGAGACACAATTCACTCTAATTTCCCTTTTGACTTTAACAGTAACCAAGAACTACTAGAAGCTTTTGAAAATTCTCCCCATAATTATTGTTAACCTCCAGAGTACCTGACTTAAGAGAAACTATTTATTACCATACCTGTAGACAAAACTAAGAAGAGGACAAAAAAACCATACTGGAAAACCAGTAAGCTTTCATTAATTCATTAATATATTGCCATTAATTTACATCATAGAATCAGAAGGCTAAAAATAGTACTACTGCACTTGAAGCCAACTGCTCCATCTCCTCTTTAAAAATAATTTTTATTTTAGAAAGACAAATTTCCATCAGAATGTCCACCAGCCTTACCATACTTAAAATTGCAAGCAGTCAGTTTTACAAATGAAATTGTTTTATATCTCCATCTGACAATAGCTACCTGTGTTTTTGTATTCTCTCACAGTTTATTTTTTTAAATGGTTATCCCCCCTTGCAAAATTAAGGCATATTACAGATCACAGATTCCCTGGAGAAAAAAAGATAAACCATGAATACAAATTCCCCTCTTTTCAGCAGTTGAAGGATTCCCTCAGTTCTTGGCTCCCAGTAAATATGAAATAATTTCATCCAGTTTGAGTCATAAGATACACGCTTATTAAATACATCAATTTCTTTCTCAACAACCTCACTGATCAATGTAACACAAACAGAGATCCTGGTGCTCTTCCTATTTCTGCCATATGAATCAGCAATAACAGCGGGAGCAAAACCAAAGACCCTAAGCTGCCCCATAGTGTGTCCTATGGACTAGAGCAAACAACAGAAGTGTCTTTTTTTGCTACTTAGCTATATTTCTATGCAGCTTTTCCGTAAGTCAGGACTGAAAACACTGGAGGTTTGCACAAAGCAAGGGGACGGTTACTCTGTGGGTCAATCTCACTTGACAGGAGCAATACAATTAAGAGCTCAGCTTAAGCTCTGACATACACTTTCTACTTAATTCACTCTTCCAAATCCCGTCACCAAGGGCTTTCTGAGTAATCCAGCCATTCCATTACTCCCAGTATATACAGGAAAGGGAATAACACAGCTGATAAAACCATCAGGAATACATGTATGTACATAACTGGCTATAAGCACACATTTAGAACTTTGTACAAAAGTTCTCCTCCCCGACACACACTCTTCCAGGGTAATGAGAGATATTAGTAAATGCAAAAACAGAACTTTGATACATTTTTATAGTAATATTTTTCATAATAAAATATGATCAGACACTAATAAAAATACTACCTGGATCTTAGGCTCTTCTTTCTTTCCCTTTTTTCCTCTCTTTGGAGTGCGTAGTTGTGAGTCCTTCCTAATAAGTGCACTCCAGCTCATCTTACAAACTGAGAATTTTATTCCTGTGTTCAATGATGTTGAAAATTGCCCACTTGTAGAAGTCCCCTCGGAATTATACTGAAACTACTGCTATTCCTGGCACGTACAATGCACAGTATGGTAAGATGCATGGTAAGCATCCAGGTAAGTTTTCTTTAGCAAAATTCCTCATTTCATAATGAAAGTTAACATACCACCCTGCTTTAACTTGCAAAATGAAATTGAAAATTGGAAAAACAAAAAACCAAACAGCCTGAAAAATGCAATAGCTGTTTGTAATAGCTGAGGAGGTAAGCTGTGCTCAATTATCTGCCCCAAGTGCTGCGTGACATCTGCCAGTCCCAAAGCAGTATCCTGGATATGCTTCATTTTCCAAGATGGTGCACTTTAGTAGTCTGCATAAGCAATCAATGCAGCACACTCCATCTCATGATTTAGAAATAATAAGTTGGGATTTTTCTAATGCATCCTTGTACCACAATTTTCGCTTTAGGTTTTTTACCCTGAACATGCACCTTTGAAACTTCCTTGATTCACTGTTAAAAGAATAACAATCCATAACACTGACATGTTATCAACCGTGATAGTTTAACCACTGGTCCCTCATCTATCCCTTTCATGCCTTCAAGAAAAGGCACTGAGGAATGCCTTCTAACAAAACTATATAAATTTTTATCATTCAAATTGTAGACAGACTGCTATTTTTAGTACTTCTGAATAAGGCCACCATTACTGATTTTGCATAGGAAAAAAAAAACTCCTTATGGAAGCAAAATTTCTTTCACTCCAACAGCTGTCATCACTTGTATTTTTCTACTGAAAAAGAGCTGCCAAAAAAATGTTTCTACAGAAACAACCTCATGTCCCCATAACCTCTCCATTTACACAACAGCAAGAACTTTGCTATAGAAGCATGTGTATGAGCCCAAAGCCACCAAAGTTTTTACGTAAGACAAATTATCCCTGATCTACTTTTCAGTGACTATTCTTTGAACAAGAGGCGTGTCCCACAGCACAGACAAACTCATTTCCATTGACCTTTCCTATCAATTGTTCAATTCCGTTCCACAAAAGGAAGGCTGCAACTTGGACAATCAAGAAGTGTTAATTGAATTACCAAGGGGAATTCTTCACTGAACTATTATTCATTGAATATTGAACATCCTTACATCAAATTACAAAAAATAGGGCACATTTCAATGAAATTGTATAGTGTGTTTTTTTAATCCCATAGATTTTCCACAAAGAGGGATTAGGAGCAATAGATTGATGCCAGTACAGTGGAGACAAATTAAAAAAAAAAACAACAACAAACCAACCCCAAGTTATGGCAATCTTACTGCATTTCAGAAGTCAGAAAAACACCTAACAAGTGTAGTATTTCTCCTGAACAGTCTAACACTTCATTATATATCATTGCTTTATTCTACCACTGAAATCAGTAACTCAAGCCTTCTGTCTTGGTTTAACGACAATATATTCAGGAGGGGAGACCTCTAAAGTCATGAACCTTTCTTCTTTTATTATTTCCCTCACTCAAGTACAGAGAATGTAAAAAATTACAAGGAGTTTGAATGAAGAAAAATAAAACTATTTTACTAAAAACGAAGAAAAATAATAATTTTACTAAAAATGAAGAAAGAAACAAAATAACAACAATAGAAGAAAATGTTACCTAGCTACCTACCTCCCCCCTAGGTAAAACCAAAACCTGCAAGGATATTTTGCCTGAAAAAGTCCCATGCTGCTGGTGTGGGTTCCAGCATAGCAAACCACGTGGGTGTGTGGTGGCGGGGCTGGGGCTGACCCGGCGTGGGGCAGGGCCCTGGAGGGGGGGGCCAAGCGGGCTCAGGACATGGGGCAGTGGCGCTTTGTGCGGACAAGAGAGCGAAACGGCTGAGGCTGAGACTGCGGTGACTCCGGAGAGCGGAATTCCCGGGCTGGTGGCGGCTCCCAGGCTATTGAAAAATAGTTCCAAAAGTGCTTCAAAAAGCAGAGCTACAGCGGTTCCCCAGTCTGAGCTCAGTCAAACAGCAGAGGAAAGCTGGGCACTCTGGTAAAAGACTCAGAGTCCGCTGTCCTCCAGCGGGCAAAATCCAGGTACCCAAGAGAGCAGTTGCGGCCTGTGCCCGCCTTTGATCCCCTGTCTCCCGAGTTCCTGGGATGCTCCACACCAGAGACCCACCCTTCCATCGGGTCTCGACACTCCAAGGGACAGTCTTTCCCCTGATCCAGCTTGGAGAGGGGTGGTCCTCACACTCCAAAATTATGTGTTGGTATGAAATATTCATCACTGAAAAATCCTTCCCGTTTAACTAAAACTACAACACCTTCTTATAAAGTTTCAGCTAAGGTTCTCGTAAAACTGATATGAAAGACAAAACCACTATAAGACCAGGAGTACAGTATCTAATTGATTTACATTGGGCTAAAATTAAGCCTTTTTTGTATTCCCATGTTCCATTTAACATTTAGAATGCTTTACACAATATTCAAAACTATTATCTATTTGTATTAATTTGTAATCCTTTTCATTATTAAAATTTTGCCAAATTCAGTTAACTGGGGTTAGGCCAATTAACTGTAAACATATTTCCCTTCAAAGTAAGAGTAGCACAGGCAGTAGCACTGGCAACAAGCCTAAACAATATGAGAAAAATAAACTTTCAGCTATTATTAATTTCTTCCATAAATCCTAAGAGAATTTATTTACCACAAAGGCACATAGTCAGTTCTGTTGGTTTTATTCACTTTTCATTGTCAATTACAGACATCCAGGACTAAGGCTGTAGCTACTTCCTGAGAACTGTTGTTTCCAAACATTGGTTTTCATTTTCACTGTGGTATGAAACACGGAAAATGGCAACTGCATAAGGACAAGAGATCGCAGTGGAAATTCTGCGGGAGCTAAACTAACTGTGGCCATCTGTACTTGTATTCCACACCAAAACTACTACACTTCACACACAATCCAGGAGCTTCTTTCAGTTCTGGTTTGCATATCACAACTTACCTTGGTCCCAGAGCACTGAGTCTGGGGCAGGGGTGACAACACAGGTGTTTTTAGAGAAGGGCTTTGACATTTCTCTAATTTAGATGCTCTCACACCTTTAACTGGGTGTGACTGACAAGCAAAATGCATTTTGTCTTGATGTACAGAGAAGGATTCTGGTTTTTATCTAAGACCATCTAAAACACTACAAAGTGAGAGCTAATCAGTTTTGCACTTGCGAAGACAGACACAAACCGCAACTTCTGCAGAGTGCTTATAATCTACATAAAAAATGTGTATGAGTTTACTACCACTAAACAAACAAATCCCTAAAACTACACACGTATTGTTTAAATCCTTATTCTGTCAAAGGAACTGGAAACAACTTTGAGAAAAAAATCAGCAAAAAGAGAATTACAGCACGACACATGGAAACTGTTGCAGGCTTGGCAAAACTGAACATTAGCAGCAGTGCAATGCTACAGTTGCTGATAAAAAAGCCTTGGGCCTGAACTACAAGGCACTGCTTTCTTCACCTCTCGCTGACCTTACAAGAAAAACAACTGCAAAAATATATATGAACCTTTCTTTTTTTTAGCAGCAGTAACCTGAATCAGGAACTTTTATTAGCAATTCCTAAGGTCATGAACTTTTATTTCTATACCAGACTGTTTGCCAATGTAGTGTCAATAATCTGCTGATTAAAGGTCTCTCAAGTCCCACAGACACAACAGACCATGACAGCTTAATGACCCGCTTATTATAATCTAGTGTAAGATACTTCTACAAATTAACTTTTTCTCATTCCAAATTAGTCTTCGGATGTATGAAGAAGTTTAGAAACAAGCTGAGACCCAAAGCTATATATTAGACGATGAACTGAAAGAACAGATATGACAGCACCACCCACAGAGTCAATGAGAAGCTTGACCTTCAGTACGTGTTCCAAGTCGATTATCAGGAGTGCCTGGGAAGCGGCAGTCCACAGCGACCACTGGCTGATCCAGCAATGAGACAACAGCTACAGCACAGGAGTTCTCACCATGGTTTTGCCACTGACCTGCAACAAGACCCCACACTGGTCACGTCCCTCCTATGCCTGAGTTTTCCCTATCATCTATTGTCTTGTCTAAATAGACTGAATTCCTCAGGACAAGGCCTCTCTCAAAGCTGAATACAATACTATCCCTATTGCACGGGCAAAAAACCCAGTAGTTTCTCAGGCTCAGGAAGGGTAAAGTGTTGATGAAACACTGGTTTCTTATTGTTCAATTAAACAAGACTGGATTTGGGGGTTTAAGACAGATTACTGCTCGTTCACTTCCACTCAAACATACTGAATGTACAAGAAAGAACACAGCATGTGAAGAAGCATTTAGCAAAGGTTTCATTTTAGCAATGCTAAATTGAACACTCATTGGCTTTGTCCACACACTATTACAGTGGGTTACAAATCCACTGTTCGATGGATTTTAAGAAGTCTAAAAGGAAAGGAAGGGAAGGAATAGGGAGATAAATGCAGGTGTAAAGGAGTAGCACTATTGTTGTATAATAAAAGTATCTAGGAAAAACTCAGAGGAGAAATGCAGAGACCCATCTTTTCTACTGGTCTGTCTTAAATGTCACTAGAAAATAAACCTAACAGCAGCCTTATCAAGCATTCACACCTGACAAACTTTCATCAGCATCAGGACACTAAAGGCTGTTTTGGTACCTTTTAGTCACAGCAGACAGCTATACTTTAAAAGATGCAATTACCTTGTCTGACAAAGCCAGACACTTCTTTTTTTTTCCCAATAAAAGCCTGAGCATCAAATGAGGGAGAAAAATAAAGCAAAGAACATAAAAAGCAGGATAGAGGGGATTCATGTGATTTGTGCTGTCTAGTTCATTTTCTTCTTGCCTGTCCTAATTAAAGTGCATTTGGGATCAACACAATTAAGTCTAATAATGCCATAGAGAATCCTAAGAGAGCAAGGGCACTAAGCTTGTTTGCTACAAGCTGCATGTCCTTGTCCTCGCCAGAGTAATCTGAAGTCCTGACTAGATTGAAAACTGCCCCTTGGCATATTTTTTGCCACTCTCGGACATCACAAATATAATTCAGGGAACTCCAAGCTGGTAGGGACCAAGACCATAGATGGAACCCAGACAAGCCAATGAAGAAATACTAACAACAATGTGGAAAAAAAAGGAAACCCCAAAAGTGTGTTAACATTTTTCTCTGTGGCAGTACTAGTTACCCGCTATCTTGTCTGTTCCAGATTTCCTCATCTGTTTTGCATGTCCACCCAGTTCTCAGAAGAAAAATTCCCCAATGAAATGAGGCCTGGAGCAAAATCCTTGTTTTGCTTGAAATCTGCTTGAAGCAGATTTCTTCCCTTTCATTTTCCCATACAGATTGCATTAGTTGCATTAGATTATTTTAAAAACAAAGAGAAAACTCAAGAAACAAGAACAGAAGCTTGTTCCAATGTGCTTTTAGGCAGCAACCTAAGGAGGAGCTTTAATTGGCTCCTCCAGAGAAACAAAAAACACTTAATGACCATCCCATGCACTGCAACATGACATCTTATAAATTTACTGTTCAGTGACAAAATGTTCATTCTTTAATGTTCTCTGATGATGTTATTAGCAATGAGGACAGCAAAAGAGATCTAGAGTTTTCCATATGAATTACCAGTTTCAAGCAACTACTACTAATTCATGTAATTTCAACTGAATACTTACTGTGCATTGCCAGTGATGTTTAAAGGACAATTTCCTATTAGAATGATCTTGGTCTCTTTATGTTGCAGGCTAGATTGTTTGGGGCTTTTTTTTTCTTTGCATAGATTTTTGTTTTATTTAATAAGAAAAAAGTCACACTTACAAATAGAAGGATTTCTAAAATATTCACATTTCCATCCAAAATGTTGACTCTGCTCATTCAGATACTTTTACTACTTCCCACAGACTGTCAGTAACAAAAGGACAAAGTAAATTTTACATCAAAATTGGCAGAGTAGTTAAAGCAAATGAGCAGCTGTGTGGTGCTTAGTTGCCAGCTAAGGTTAAACCACAACAGCACATCAAAGCTATGAAACAATTCTAAATTTTTTAAAGCTTGAAAGCTTCAGAAGGGAGCGTCTCCTTAAATCACAAAACCAGTTCCAGTGTTTTACTCCACTCACTGCAAAAAACTTCTTCCTTATGTCTAATCTAAATGGATCCTCCTTCAGTTTGAATCTGTTAACCTTCGTCCTATTGCAACAGGATCTCCTAAAATGTTTGTCCCCACCTTTCTTACAGGTCCCGTTTAGGTATTGGAAGGTGCTATAATGTTCCCCTGCAGCCTTCTCTTCTCCAGGCAGAACAGTCCCAGCTCTCAGCCTGTCTGCACAGGAGGTGTTCCATTCCTCTGATCATCATCATGGCCTCCTCTGGACTCACTCCAACAGGTCCATGTCCTTCCTGTGCCAAGAACCTGACAGCTCAAAACAATATTTCAGGTGGGGTCTCATGAGAGCATCCTTTAAGACATTTTTGAGAATCAGTGGAAAAAAGGACCTTAAGTAGCTGTTACTGTTTTTCAGCTTACAGAATCAAAACACAGGCTCCTGATGACAAGCTTTATCATGTTTGCCACATACCAGGGCAAATCTCTGCCAAGCCTGGTTCCACTTGAAAAAGCAACAGAGTAACCATTAACTCGGATATTTATCAAATTTCCAAAACCAATAATGGCTTTGAAGCAAATCAAATAATGAATAGAAGCTTCTTTTCCTCCATTCAGAAGAGGATAAACATAACCTAAAAAAAAAAAAAAAAGGCTGGCAACTATCTTTGTATCCTTTATAAAATAAAACCTGACAGATGGTGCCCCTGCCCATGGCAGCGGAGTTGGAACTAGATGATCTTTAAGGTCCCTTACAACCCAAACCATTTTGAGATTTTATATTGAGAAGACTATTATTATTTCATGTCACAAGACATGACAAAGTAAATTTTACAGGACAAAGTAAATTTTTCCCCTGTGCACTTCAAGTGCTCTCAATGATACCCACTGCATTTAGATAAAAAAGGTTTCCCTGAGGACACTGACACTGCAGCTGTGAACTGTACAGCTGAAATTATTTTGATCAATGTCAACATACAAAGTGAAAACTTCATTTTTTGCATCAATATCCACCCCCAAGTTCTCTTGTGCCTGTCCTGGGCCCCATTACCTCCAGCAAGACTAACTAGTCTTGGGCATTTTGAAGGAATTTGAATCAAGAGGCTCTTATTATCAAGTTTGGGTAAGTAGTCTTAGTGAATCTACTAGGAAGACAGTGAGAATGGCAAGAATAAGCTAAGTAAGTAATTACCCCCTGCCAAAATGGAAGGACATGACAAGTTATTTCCAGGTGCCTGTCCTAAGTCTAGTGCCATTCAACATTTTTCTTAACAACAGGATAAAAGAAGACAGCACATTTAATAGGTTTTCCGACAGAAGACAGAATGAGACCTCAAGTTTATTTTAATAGAGTACAGAGATCGAAACAGAATGAAATCATCCATTCATCAGGAACAACATACAAGGAGCTACACAGTCAAGTGCAGAAGTGCAGTGCAGAGAACAGCACATGGCAGTTCCTCACAGAAAAGGATCTAATGCAGGATTATTCAAATGGCTGATGCTTGTTAAGACTCTCAGTGCAAGTAAATTCTGCCCGGACTTGAAGGTCTCAGCTATTTATACATATATATACATATAACACATATAGCACATAGATTTCTCAGGAGGATCCCCCACTTCCCATCCTTCTCCTCACTCCAGGACAACAACAACAAGGCACTGCTGCAGTTTCAGCCACAATAACTATGTGCCTTTCTGGCAAATCCAGAGCCACTCACTGCTTCCTTACTGAGAGGGTATAAATAAAAAAAAATTAAAAGATTAAAAATAAGTGTTTTAAAGACCTGTGGTAAATTGTAAGTTGAGTCAACAATAAAAAGCTACTATACAAACCCCACAAGCTTCATAAGGGAGCTTAAACATGAAGCAATATATCCTGCAAAATAGACAGTAATCCTTACGTTCTACTTAGTCCCTGTAAAGCTTAGTTGGGTGTTACATCTAGTTTTAGGCACTTAACTTTTACAAAGACATGGGCCACTTATAGTACTGAAGAAAGCAAAGAAGAGACTGTTGGCCTCAAAAGAAGAACAGGCTTATGATCTTTATTTACAACACAAAGGGTAGCAAACTGTTAATAGCCTTTAATTATTGCATAAGGAAAAAAGAATAACCTGTACTCTGGGTTCAAACAGAAATGCTGAGTTCAAACACAAAAACTGTTATTTAATCAAAGAGGATTCAGCTGAGACATCAAATAAAGCTTTCTAACAGCACGACAATAGAACAGCTTCTCTGGGAGGTCTCTGTCCTATTGCTTTTCTGAGGCCAAAAACTCCAAAGACTTCAACCTTCCCTATATGATCCATTATTAGGTTGCCTCCCTATTCAATAACAAGTTCTGTGTTTTCAAAGAACCTTCTTTTTGCTACTGGTATACTTGTAGATGTCCTTCCTGGCAATTTTTTATGTCCCAAGCTAGTCTGAACTGCAACTAGGCTTTGGCCTTCTTGGTAGAATCCCTAGGGCCCATAGGATGCTTGCAGGCACCCTATGCCTTGCCTGTCCTTTCTTGTATTTCTTCTATGCTTTCTTTATACATTTGAGTTCATTAAAACTCCTTGCTTAGCTAAACATCCCTTCTTCTGACATTCTTAGCACTCCTGCACACTGGAATGATTTGTTCCTTAGAGACCTGAATCAAATCAAACTATTAGCAGCTTTCTGTTACCAAGTACCAATAAGGGAAGCTGATTTGGCTTCAAAACCTTTTTTTTCACCTTTCTGAAATTCAAGTGACAAGTTACAACGTGAGGTTAAAAATTCCAGAAAGGCTAGTACTTCAAAAAACCAGGAAAAACTTGTAAAAGTAAGTTATAACTGAAGCTAGAACAGACCAACTTACAAGCTCTCATTGCAATTATTTTGCTTTGTCTCACCCACGTCTTCAGTGAATACACATTCTTTGCTTTTGAAAGCTTTTTTTCCTTGTAGCAAGAATAAGTTGAATGCATTGAAAGGTGTTGCGAGTGAAACAAAAAAAGTGCAAACAGAAGAGACTAATGTAAGACCCTCCAGATTTAGCAGTATACACTTAGGATAACAAACCTTTACACCTCAACACTCTCAATGTTATTGTTTAAGGTTGCATATTTCCTCACTATAAAAGACTTAATATCATGCTGCAAATGATCACCTTAGGGAAATCTGACAATCCTACTTTTATCCCCAGGCTGGAAAGGGAGGAGTTCACTCCTCCAAACCAGCATCTTCCTGAGGATGTAAGTGCCCTCTGTCCTCCAACTTTGACAGACAATAGATCCACTTCAGAATCACGGGCATTAAAGGCCTAACATAGTTAAATAGATTTTCACAGTGTGTAAATCACATACCAACTGCTGCTTATAAATTTATTCTCATGAACCTTGTACCTTCCACACAATACAGTGGTCTAGAATAGATAAAATATTAATGCAGTTTGCCTTGCAGTAGCAGAGATTTTTTTTTAAAAAAAATATCTGACTCCTACTGCTAAAAGGAGGCAAAAAAGCTGCACCAATTGGAGAAATCTGAGAGAATATTCTGCTGCAAACTGCTGGCAACTGTCACCTCAGCACCATAATATCAACATCATAAACTGTAACTCCCTTTAGCCATTCCCCACTAAAGAATGAACAGAATACACTCTCAGTTTTAAGGATCACATAAGAAACACAAATATTAGCTATAAACTTTATTTGCAACATTTCACTGCTTTATCCCCCAATGCCTTTCTTTGGCATGTAGTCCCCACTTCCATTAGCATGCTGGGTTTGGCTGGGATAGAGTTAATTGTCTTCACAGTAGTTAGTAGGGAACACGTTTTGGATTTGTGCTGGAAACAGTGTTGATAACACAGGCATGTTTTTGTTACTGCTGAGCAGAGCTTGCACAGTCAAGGCTTTTTCTACTTCTCATCTCATCCCACCAGGCAGGAGGCTGAGAGGGGGCACAGCTGGGAGAGCTGACCCCAACTGACATCCCCCATCAATGGCATCATGTTCAGTATATAAAGAGGGGGGAAGAAGGAGGAAGGGGAGGACATTCAGAGCAATGGCGTTTGCCTTCCCAAGTAACTGTTAAATGTGATTGAGCCCTGCTTTCCTGGGGATGGCTGAACACCTGCCTGTCCGATAGAAGTGGGGAATGAATCTCTTGTTTTGCTTTGCTTGTCCTTGTGGCTTTTGCTTTACCTATTGAACTGCCCTTATCTCAACCCATGAGTTTTCTCACTTTTCCTGTTCTCTCCCCCATCCTGATGTGGGGAGACTGAGCGGCCGCGTGGGGCTTTGTTGCCAGCTGGGGTTAAAAGCATGACAATTAGGAAGGTTACATTAAAAAAACAGCTAGCATAGCTTAGGTTATTTCAACATTAATCAACAAGAATTTGCAACAGTCTCTGAATAAAGGGACAATCATATCACCTTTCCAGGCAAGATTTAATGCTCAAGAACCTTTTAAGAGGAAGGGGAATTACAACCTCTCAGACTATTCCAGAAAACAAAACAGAAACTTCTGTTTTCCAACAAAACAGAATGAAGTTTACACTTTTCTGACTCCTGTTCCTCACTCAAAAAAACCAATATATATCCACCCGCTTAGCAGGAACATCACTGGGGTTTCCTACCTATTGAGAAAGACACTGGCATTCTACTCCTTCAGGTCACTGCCGTGCAACTCCTTTGATTCACAAGGATAAATACTACTTAGGCTTAGAGTCTTTCTTTAATTCTCAGTACTAGAAAATTAAAATCCTCAAAATAGGGAGGGCATCAACTCTTCCAAGTGTTTTATGGACCTCTTAGTAGTTAAGTTGTTCCAAAAAAATCTAACTACTAGTTACTGTTAGCTTTAGTTAATTTGTTATTTGTTACTTGAGATTCTCCATTTTGCTTGGCTCATTAATTTTCACAGGCAAATAAAAATATAAAAATAAGCAGTCCAAAATTCCCACTATATTAGCTTAAATTATTACTAAAAATCAAGTCTCATATCTTGGAGCCTTGATATTTTTCAAGGCTTGTACTGGCAATGTTAGAAATCACCTAACTGTGACTCTATTTTATCACTTCATCTTGCTGGAGAGGGGATGCTTTTGTTAACAGATAAGAAAGCAATCCTGTTATGTCTGAGGTCAACCTTCTCTTGAACTCCTATAGCCCATCTTAAGAAGGGCAAACAATTGTCAGCACAGGTAATGCCTGTCTCGGCATCTCAAAGCTCTTTATAGGACATGCAGATAATTAAATATTTAATAAGCATGTAATTAGTATGCATAACATGTTAAGCAACAAGGGAAGATGTGCAATTTCCACTTAGTGTTAGAAAAAGTCATGACACAAAAGCTGTAACAATAAATGGCTCATATTTAGAAGTTCCGGGAAAAGATTCCTGAATCCCTAGTGATCCTGTTGGACTCCCAGGTCTTGCAGCATGGGACTCAGAAGAAGAAAGATTTCTGCTGATTAGAGATGTCCTACTCCCAGCCACAGGTCTCTCAGAGCAAATAATATAAATTACCCTATGTGACACTAAGATACACAAACACACAAAAAAAAAAAAAGACTGTGAAGTTTTGATGCGCAAGATTTGGGTGCTCATTTGTCCAAGCTCCAACCTGATCTCCATATAAGAGAAAGACAAGACTGAGAACAGTGGAGTCATTTTAACAGGCTGAAGTGAAGCAGGACATGGAAAAAGACGAGGAGCAGGTCTCCATGATAAAGGGAATGCAGGCAGCTATACCACTGGTTTAGAAATACTGATTTTGATTGTCTTGGAATACCACAGAACAAATGTTCAGTTAAAAAACCAACAAAACAAAACAGTCCTGACAAACTGGGGAGAAAAAAAAATTAAAAAAAAAAAAAAAACCAAAAAACTTTAAAAAAAGCATATAGAATAATTTAGGCCTAAGACGGAAAGCTCACTGCCTTTCCACAGAATTCAGTCTTTAATCCTTGAGTGTGTACATTAGACAGCCACTATCAGCCATATTGCTTTTAGTAGATGGAAATGAAAACAAGCAAGACAACAGACCACACTGAGCACTGTGAGCACGAAAAGTCAGGGGGCTGATGAACAGAGAAGCTGAGACCCATCATGAGAAACTGCAGTTTTATAGCCAGAAGCAAGAAGGAACTCCATGCCAACTAGCAATTCAGAGGGGTTCAAGGGTAATCCACTAATCAACTGCATTAAAAGCAGGTATGTGATCTTATCCAGGTGAGTAAAGACAGCACCCTGCTCTCTCACAAGCAGCTGACTTTGCTGATTCTCCTGCACTACAAGAGAAGGACTGTTTAGGAATGAGCTAAAAATTCAAATAGACAATGTGAAAGAAGATCTTAAAGCAAAAACCACACTAGACCTGGAAAATAAGACATTTAAGTTTCCTGCAAGGGTCCTAACAACATCCAGATCAAGAAATCAACACATCTCTTTGATGGATAACCATGAAAGTTATCACAGAGTAATCACTCAGAAACTTATTTAGGATGCTTGAGATATCTGTTTAATTTCTCAGTTTGTCTGAGCCAGGAGCTGAATCTGATCTGAATCTCTTCTGCAGAGTGATGAAATTAACTGTATTACCAGCCAACCAAACAATTCCATATTGGATAAATGCTTTCCCCTAAAAAGAAATGAGAAGCAAAAAATAGACACTTTCTTATTAAAGTTTTAAGAAATTGACATTTCTTTATTAATAGATTGTGAGGAAGTTGGCTGACTTAGAAATCTCCTTAGAAAGGGAGGTTTTCCTTAATTTATTATTATTGAAATG
The DNA here is from genome assembly GCA_013397135.1 of Pachyramphus minor. Lineage (NCBI taxonomy): Eukaryota > Metazoa > Chordata > Aves > Passeriformes > Tyrannidae > Pachyramphus > Pachyramphus minor. Next base: position 199,577 of record VYXB01010535.1, read on the forward strand.
GTTTAATTTGGTAACTTACAAAGGTTACCAAAGACCCTTTTTTTCTTACACCCCAAACTCCAGAATATTTTCCGCATCTGTGCTTTTGCAGGTGAATGCCCAGTTTCTAGGATCCTTGCCTAGACAGATACAGCCCCAGCAAGCAGAACCCTTTGATCAGCTTCCAACTGAATGCTAGAGACAATTTGTTTAGGGCTGATGCTCTCATAAAACAGCATGCTGTGCACAGGGTCACATAAGAAACACTCATTTTCAGAGTAATGACCTGGCTAACACAAGCATCCTCTACTACCTTGCAGTCCTGAGCTGCTCTTGCTATGAGGAACTTTCTTGTAACTTACTCAAGTAGAATTGTCAAGGACCAGACTCATATCTACCACTGAGATTAAGTGTGGTGTCCCAAAGGAGATCAATATCAGTACTTCCCCAGATGAGAAACTGTGGCATTTACTGAAGTACTTTTGCTGCTGTACTTCCTATAATTAGTTCTTCAAACCCTCCTCTGTTTTGATTGGTATAGGTCCATGGCTAGCAAGGAAGCTATCAATGCTCCTTTGGGGAAAGCAGGGATACTTAAAGGCATCTGTCTGAAGCTGTAAGAAGTACACTTTGCAAACAAACTGGCCAATGCTCAAAATATGCTTCTACTTTTGGTTAGTGTTACTTGAAATGTTGTGTTAGCAGAATTCTGTCTCTCTCAAATTTAACACATCCCTAATCTTAGCCAGTCTATTTAACAGCACATTTATCTGAATCCCCATCCTGTATATTACCTTCCACAAAAAAAGTAGAAATCAGCATAGACATGATATAGGCAACAAGCTAGAAACAAAACCTTTCTCTGTCCCTTTCCCCTAAAATGATGCCGGTCAAGGAGCAACCTGTGGCTTGTATGGAGTTGGCAAACTGCCCTTTGGATACAGAAAGCAGATGGGTTATGAGCTACTGGATACTAAAGGGCTTAGACTTAGAGAGAGAAGAAAGGACATCGTTTGTTAAATCCACTCCTTAAAATTCTCAACAAAAGACAACTGCTAGTAGACAGTTCATCTTGATGTCAGATCAATCAGGGCCACTGGTGCTTCTTTAGGTTGCTACGCTGATGCCTCAGTTGTCCAGATCATTCCCAGTTTTAAAAGCCCTCTTCCAGCAATCTGCACAAATTCCCAGTCCACTCAAGAGTCATGCAAGAAACAGCCAAGATAACAGCTGAAGAAATGGGTGTAAAATCTTGGATAAAAGCCAGCAGTTCCCAGAAAATAGATCTTAATTCTATACTCCATTCCTCCCAGGCAGACTGCAGGGCAACATGCAGTAGCCAATTTCTTAGGGGAACATTAATGCCTTTGGACAGAGACTGGGAGGACTAAAACACAGTGAGTCTGTGAAGAGAAGGAAAATAGTCCTAAAAGAGGCAGATGTAAGAAAGGTGACATTTTCAGCTTTATCTCACTTGATTGGACAGAAGCACACATCACTTGGGCCTTTTGTCAAAAACAAAGGAAGACTAGAAATGACAAGGCAAGTGAAAAAAAAAATAACCTAGACTAAAGAACAAATTCACCCAAGAATTTAAGTGGGGCTGTAACTAGATCCCTGTACTATTTATGTAACAGAAAAATATTGAAATGATTGGCAATTTATGAGTAATTATCACACCTATTATAAAAATATTTGTTAAGGGAATTTTGGCTGTTATATAACTATCCTATGGGACACCATCTGTCCTTAAACCTTCATAAAACTACATGTATGTTATTTTCACCAACTGCTGCGGTAGACTCACATTCTCATCCCGCTTATGTCCTGCAAAATAAGAAATCTATTCATATCATTGTGAATATGTTAGAGCCAAATATCAAGCAGTGCCCTGCCAGCAGTTTCTTTTGAAAGCCAGGCTACCTCCTCCCCTGTTCAACTAGTAACTCAAGGGCACAGACCTCAAGCTAACTCATTGTTAATTCTTGCTTTGCTGCAGCTTTCCTTTGGCAACAGAGCTAGGATCTGAATAATAAGGGACACTTCGGTTATTCTTAGTTTTTTTATTTTTCCCTCTTGTCCCTCTTTTTCAAGTTCTAGAAAGGACAACTCAGAACTTTATGTGCTCAAAGAGTTCCTGTCTATAAAACGGGATCCTCTGCAGACGGTTCCTACTCCATCCCTTTGGATAAGGTGTTTGGATAAGATCAAAGGCACATATTCATTTTCCCTCCAATAAACATTGCAGATGTGGGCCAAAGGGTTTCAGAATTGTTACAGAGGAAGGAGGAGGAGGGGGTAACACATTTAGGTCCTTACTTCCTCTGTATTCTTGCCAACAGGTCATCAAAGTTTGAAGAGTGGTGGTACAAGAATTGTCACAGCCCACTGCTACAGGACCAAGATTTCACACAATTCAATATATTCCTCCTCTCCCTCAAAAAAAGCTAAGTAGTTATAAATTATGATGGTTGTTTACATATGCCTTGCTATTTTGGGATATCAGCATAACAAACAATAACAAAAAAAATCAAAAAAGAACAAACAAAACAAGACAAAACACAATTACTGGTTGAATCGAGGAACTGCAGGAAGAGCCAGCTGAACTCTCCAGGTACAGGGTCACATGCAATGTAAAACATGATACTGAATCCTTTACCTCTATGTAGTTTTCAACTCAAGAGCCCTCAGAAACAGACTGTGCATCAAAATATCAAGCTAACAGTGCTGCTGAAAACAAGTGAAAGTTCAAACCAAAATATATGTTATCAAATAAAGTCACATCTTCACATCAAGTCTATGTTTATATTTTCTTTTTTTCCCATAAGTACAGAAGAGTTAATACAATTTCTCATAGCCACTAGGACAATTACAACACAATTAGCTGAAGTGGACTGTCCCTCTTTTCAAGTGCTCACAGAAGAAGCAATAACCTGAAAAACTGGACAATCAAAGTAATCTGATTTCATTCTTGCAAAACCTGCAGAATGATCACTTTTTTTAAAGTGATGACTGGCAATTAAAAAACTGCCAGATATAAAATAATCAATTAAAAATTGAATAAACTGTTGATTTGGCACTATACTTGAATAATTAACATTTTAGAACTGATAACAAGTCTTCCAAATGTAAGCTTTGCATAGAAATTGGCTACAAGACTTTAAACAAAAGATGCTCAACACAATGCAAAATGTTATAAATGAGATGAAACAACAGTCAAACACTAGACCCTTTAGGTAAGACTTACGAAAGGTGTCACACAGATCCACACATGTTAACCAGTACTGGGGAACATTACCATCATGAGCCACCAGCTTCAGGTCTGAGAACACATCACTTATTTTCTGTAGCCACATATGTGATTATTAAGTATTCTTAAAAAGTAGCATTCTACTCAAATAAGGAGGAAAGACACAGTGTGTGTGGCAACAGCACTCAGCCCATCTTTGTGCTGCAGGAACAAAAGGAAATTACAAGTGCATAATCCAAGGATGGAGCAGCAGCTGTCTGGTGTGAGCTGGGTGCTGAGCCTGCCACAGGTGGGTGAGCAAGGCCCCCTCAGGATACCTGTGGTGCTTTCCATCTAAACCTGACCAACTCAAAACACTGCAGTTTCTGTTACTGGCACTACGTGGTATAAGCCCACACAGTGCTCACCTCACACTTTCTGCACAGGCCAGCAAGTCCTGTTGCATCAAATACAGAGCTGGGTGGCAAACAGACCTACAGAGTGGCTCTTTGGCCCTTCCCCAACTCCCTTCCCTCATGGCAATCCCCAGATGTGCGCTCAGCTGAATCAGTCTGGGCTCAGCACTGGGACACTTGGCCCCATGAGACCCTTTACTTCATTTGAAATTGTTTTTAAACTAATGAATGAACATTATAAACTTGCTGAACTTCAGTTCTTCAAAACACATTCCTTGTAGGTTTCATTCTCAGTTACAATCACACTGAATTCCCATAAAGCAAAGCCTCTGGAACAAAAACTGTTGTGTAAGGAAGTGAATTCAGAAAAGCCCATTTCTCTGCCTGCTGCTGCTGCCTCTCCCCAGACACAGTGTTGTCACAATACAGCAAAGCAGCTGCAGATCATTCTGGGTACTACCAGCTTGGGGCAGCTCCACTCAAGACAATAAGGAAATGGATACTGCATGACTTTTGTATTAAAAGTTCCATTTTCAGTGCTGATACATACACTCAAACTTGATCAATAAGCATAAGACTGGAGCACAGTAATACTTCTAGTATATGAACAAAATCAGCTCAAGTAATCGAATACCAGGGAACAATACTTAGATTTAGCAACAAATCCATTGTTAGAAAAAGATTATTTATCACCAGCTGCTAGAAATGTATTTTGAGAAGCTCCTGTTTGCTGATCTTTAAATTGCTTTGCTTCCCTACAGATTATTCAAAGAAGGTAGAAAACAATTTCTTTGAAACACAACCCAAGAAAAAATCATAGTGTTGAAACTCAGCTCTTGTGAAAGGTTTTTAAAGCACTCACCTAAATTTACTATTACACTGTCATGTAAAATAGGCTTTCAATAGCATTAGTGCCAGTACATCTCCCACAGTAAAGCAACTTCTAGCAGACTTAAAAGTACAGCTTCTGGAAGAAAATATTAAGATAAAGTCTCAATTCAGCTGATAAGACAAACTCACTCACAATAAAAGCCTTTTCACATGATGGTAGCTCTGCTGCTCTTGCATATGATAAACAAGTTCAACCACATCACTGTTCCCAGCAGTGCTGCCTCTTTCCTTGAGGTCTGCTGAAAGCATGAGTGTGACAGGAGTACACCTAACTCTACCTGAAGAGAAACTCAAATTGAGCTAGCAACAAAAGAACATTTGCAATAAAAAGTGTTTGGTCTGCTGCTTCAGGAGCATAAGGTCATATTTCAAGTCATTGCAGGAAGAGCTTGCACCTAAGAACAGGGCAGGAATGCAGTGTTTGAAGCTAATCAAGGAAGCACTGTAAGGGAGTGACTCACGAGTGGGCACAGATGAGCATTAACCACTCCAGCCTCAAAGTGCAGGCAGAACACAAAGATGGTAAATTCCCACCGGTAGGTTTGAGTGTCACTGTCCCATGCAAAGAGCAAATAAAAGTGAAAGAGCAGCACACCAGCTACACAGCATTTCTCTTGGCAATGTTCACGCACTTAATTCATGACCATGGCTACACTGAAACAAATTCAAAACACCAATTCTCTCTTTGCTGCCATGTTGCTAAGAATAATCCTCTAAAAGTAGAACCTTTCTGTCCCATCCTGTGCAGTATACATGCACTAAACACTGTGCTAGCAAAACAAAATGAAAAATCAAGCAGTAATACAGTGCTAAAAAAAATACCATGGAAACTTCAGGTCAAAAAACCCAAACCACACTTCCTATTTTGCAGGTCAATGACTTAACTCTCTTTCTACGGTACACAGTAAAAATGCAGTTCGCATTTGAAAAAAGTTTAAAGCAGGTTGCAAATCAATGCTGAAATGCAGAGATTTACACAGTATAGAGAACTGCTGATCTACTGCAATGAAGCAAGGAACAAAATAAAGCTCATTGTATAATTATACTAATGTACAGCAATTTACTTGAGAGAAAAAAAGGATTATGCAGTTCTGCAGCAAGCCACTTGCATTAAATGGAGAGAAAAAAAAAAATGAGGAAAAGCAGGAACTACAGGTACCTAAAAAGCAACCAAAGCATAAAAGATTTGTTACTCCCATTAAAAAACATAATCTTCAACAAAATTGGTTGATGCTTGACATCTGCATGCGAAAGAAATCTTTTTAAGGTTCTACCATTTCAAATTCACTGCACCAATGCATTTAGCTAGCAAGCAGAAAACTGATAACACCAAAGAGCAGCTCTACTACATTCTCTTACCGTTGATCCTGATTTCCTTTCAAAGGTCTTATGTGTGCACATACTGACTGGCTCTCTGGGCAGGGTTTCATCTGAAGTTATGCAAATAATTTTTCGTCAACAACAGATCTTAAGCCTCTAATCTTCCCTCCAATGCTCATTTCTCCTCCACCCTGGGACAAAGGTTGCTTCTTCTTCAAGGCACTAACACTACTTTCTTTAGCTGTTCTTTAAACTGGAACTACGAATTATGTCATTTTTACAGGAAGCAAAATAAGGCATAAAAACAAAAGAGGTTTTCTGTATGTTTGCAACCTGTATCATTTCACCCTTTCAGTTTAGAGAGCTGTCAAACCAGCAATCATACTAGTAAAATTAACAGTGTCGCCTACCAGCAGATGGTGATTCTGCCACCAAGACAGTAATTTCATATTACATCTGGCTGAAACTCACCAGAATTTTTCTGAAAGTAAGGATTCTCTTCAAAACAAACTAAGCATCATTAAAGGGGATTTTCTATTTTTCTCTGCAAGGAGTTACTGAATGCAGCTGAAAGCACCTGGAAAAAACAGCATTACTACATGAATATTTGCAACTTTGCAGCCCTAATGACCAAGTACTTCGAATTAAAGCAAGAGACATGTAACTTTGCACCTCACTACTCTCCTGCTGATTTATTCTGCAAGACCTAGAACACACTTGACAATTATCTAGACACAATACCTAAGGATTTTTTTTTACACACACAGCCCTTTAAAGTTTTGACCAACATACCACAGTCATCAATAGTGTAAAAAACAGAGAACCAGCAACTGAGAAGTCCTTGTTATCTGCTTCTCATATCACCACCACATCCTTCAACACTCTAGAGAGAACCCCAGGGAGGAACACAATCTTTGCCAGTAGGTACTGCCACATGCAATTCACTCCACGCCAAGGGACCCCACTAACACTGCAGCTATTGTGAGAATACACTCCCACATCATCAGTGCCAGTTTACATCCACCTGGAACAGCCATAGCCACTGCCTGATACTGATCTTTTAGCTGGCCACCAGTTTCATTTCATCAGAGCATCTGAGGTTTTCCAAAACCTCAGGCAAAAGCTACTTTTTGGTGAGTAATCTTAACAGATTTTAAAAACTGTGATTATGTTAGAAATCAAAGCTGAACTTCTTTACTCAAAGGGAAAAAAATGGATGACATCTCCTATGCCCATGTCATTAAATACATGATGAAAAGCATACTAAAACCAAATTAAATTGTAACTTTGCTGTAAGAGGGAACCATCCTACTGCTGCATCAGAGTTGCTTTGAGATTTATACTGCACTGTGGAACAGCTAGGATGACACTAACATACAAGGACAACTCCTCCACAAGTTTTGGCTTTTATTATGAGAAGTGATTTGAATAACAAGAATCAGATGCCCTGGTTATGTAATGAACTCTTAAAACATTTCCACATGTACAACTGTTGAGATCTTGTCCTAAATGACACGTTTAGTTGTTCGACAGCAGCCTTTACTTTGCAATCACGTACGCAATCAAATACTGCTTTACACAAGCACCTCAAGTACATTACACTTCAGAGTTTTTACATTTGCATACAAATGCTCTGAGGGCAGCAATGGATGTGCATGGCACGTACTATTAAGAAAAAAAACACTAAGTAAGTGAAAGAAAAGAATTATTAAAGATCCAACAGATGGGAATGCTTAATGCAAAGACAGAAGTTACAGCCCTATTTGCAATTGTCATTTTGGTCATCTCAACCTCCTTTTACCTTGTCTCAAAAGTTGATCAGAAGAGAGGCAAAAGAGAGGCAAGCACTAGGTTTGGGGAGGGAGGGCATTCAGCATTTTCAGAGAGAGCAGATTGTAACATTGTTAACTAATGTACCAACAGAACAGGGACTCTTATAGTTAAATTAATATGGCATGCTGTAAAATTTGCCACAGTCACCGCTCACAGGCTTTTACTTAATCCCAGCTGGAATTAAAAGAAAGATTTTCCCTCCCAAATGGTTGGCATCTCCACATTTTACAGTTTTAGTTGCTGTATCCATGGATGTTAATAACTGAATAGTCAAGACACAGAGTTCTCCCCTAGACTCTTCCACCTTCACCGGTGGAACAGCAAGCTACCTAGCAGCTTCTCATTATTTCACTCACCTGCTGAGTATTTATTATGCAAAGGGACAGTTCAGCAACAGTTAACTGCCTTGAGTCATATAATCTAGCTATTTTACTACTTCAAGAGATCTATGGCACCTAGATGTATTTTTGATCCCCACTGCAGTCTTAAGCTGAAAAACAACTTTAGATGCTCTGTGTGAGAACTAGTAATTTTTATGCTTTGTGTTGAAACCTGAAGCTGTTTGCCTATGTCTATGTGTTGAGAAAGCCTTATTTCATGCGCATGAAGTTAGACAGGATCAACAGTTTCACTGGCACAAGGCTCTTATAAGAGGTCCAGATCACATCGAGTACAGCTGCTCTTAAAAGAACTTGAATCAGTTATTTGGAGAGATTGTTAAATAATGCTTGTGTCTTCAAATTTAGGTTCAATTTGAGCAGGTTCCCTGGTAAGCAGTGAAGAGGTGCAGTGGCATAATGTACACTCAAGTCAGAAAAGCTGGCATGTGAAGAGTTCAAAGACTTGTAAAATCTTTCATTACTAACAGTCATCTTTTTGACCACACACAAGTAGGAACAGGTACTTGTGAACAGCAGTTGATGTTGGTATTGAACATTCAGACCAATGTCAGTTATCTACTTTCTCTCTGCAAGGTAAAAGCAACTTGATAAATCACATAATGATCATCTGGGGAGATCACCATACAATTCACTTGCAGAATTCACCACACAGAATCCGAACCTCCCCTTGACCCCAAAAAGAACTTTTTCTTAAGAAAAATCATAATTTCTTTCCCTACACGAAACATGCTCTGTTGTTAAAAGTTGTAACCCTTAGAGAATGCAGGAAAGATACATTATATTCCTACTACTGGCAAATATGGACAAAGAATTAGTTCTGTTGGATTTCAAACCCCAAAGCAATTCTAAATAAACAAGCTCTATTCTCCAGCACATCCCCTTATTTTGCTCAGGATCACACACTGTTACTATCAGCAACCTATCCTTCCCTCAGGAAGGGGCTGAATAAAGGGGCACAAAATAAAGCTCTGGCAAGAAATTAAAGAACTACATGGATTTCTCTCATCCTGCCACTATTCCCTTCTCAACACGTGGTGGACTACAGAAAAACTATAGAATTAAAGAAAATTATCAGAACAACAACTATCAAGACCTTGCAGCACACAACCCAGGTTACAGTGACATACGTGTTTGAGACTGACACCACATTCTACACGCTCAGTTCAAGCAGTTCAGAAACAGCAGAATAAGTCACCAATTACAAGAGATATGCTGTAAGTTACCTGCACCATTGATCACTGGTCCTTATCTGAGTTTTTGAAGTCTGTGTAAAAAGACCAAAGGGCAACTATGCAGCACTTTCAACCCACAGAACTCATCCCTATTTGTCACACATTCCCAAAAGCTCACAGATTTCCCCTTATTGTTTCTCCCCCAATATGCTCAGTATTTTCAAACTCAACAACACTCTTCCCACCATTCTTGTTATTTAACCAGACAGTTCAACCAGTGAGCTGGTTTGTTTCCTTTGACCACTCAGTAAGATTCAGCATTACCAATCCCAAAATCATGCCACCATCACAGCTTCAAATTTATTTTTTTAACAACTATTTTTTTAATTAACCTGACAGAAACATTGGGCTAAACATAAAAATAAAAAATTAAAAACTCATAGCAGCATAACAAACTGCAGACAATTTTTACATCTAAAAGTTTCTCACTCCTCTCTTGACCTACTGCACTAATGCAAATATTATTTCCTGAAGTCTATTCAATCCTCATATTCTGCGTTATTGTTTCCATTCCACATAATTCAAAATAAAACACTTTAAGAAATATTCTTCTACATGGTGCTCAGAAAGGCTGACAAAAACAACCATTTATTAGTTACTTGTTTAGTTTATTTTTGTATGCCTTCAATAGGAACATACATAGCAGTTTTACTAGATGAGCCATTACAACATAGATATTCCTACTAGAAAAACAAAAAACCAAACAAATATATTGAGGGGTTGCAGAGCAGCATGAAACACATCCTTGTGCTATTCTGGTTAATAAAGATGTTTTTGAAAACTCCAGCTCTTTCCTCTTTAAAGCCTTCCACCTACAAAAGAACAATACTCAGATGGGCAGCAGTCTCCATACAGTAGCTGTTCTCTAGTATACCAGGGCATTTGTTTCCTAGGAAACAAGCTAAAAAAATCCCAACAAAAACGACAGAAAGTATCCACTATGTTAAATATGCAAATAAGTAGGTCACACCAGTTATATTTCACTCAATGAAGTGAAGATTCCACAACTCATTATATTCTGGAGTACAGGAGTAGTTTTTCAAAAAGTGGTCAAAAATAAATGATCTCTATTTTTCCACAGGCACTTCCGAAGTACCCTGCTTTTTAGGAACAAATGCAAGATCAGCAAGAAAGGGCTTTACTTTCAATATGAAAATACATGCTGTTTTAATGCCAAAATATTCTTAATGCAAGTGTATTCCAACTATCTGCACAGCCTAAAAAATTCTGAGCAAAGCATTGACAACAGCAAGTCACACCAAACCAAAGTCCAGTCCAAGACATCACCAAATTTTAGGCAAGTTCTCACCCTCTTTGTCTTCAGCCCTTAAGAGAGCTCCAGTCAGAGTAATTGGCTTCTTAACACACAAGCCAGGCCAAGCTTTACTGCAGTAGGAAGTAGAGGAAACAGAACAGAACAAACTATCCTTTCGAACAATACTTGTCAATGTCCTGAAGGTAATGTATTAGCAGTTGTTTCCCAAGCTCCCATGAAAAAAATGAAGAAGGTCCTGGGAAGGTTTAGCAGGTCAGTCTCAAAAAAGAAAACAAACCAACAGCTGCATGCCCCACTCTTTCTTATTAACATGCTCTCCATTATTACACTTGAAATGACATTTCAAGAATATGCTTGGTCAGAGCAAAAAGCAGTTATTTATATTATTACAGCATTCACAGGAAACACAGGCTAGTGCAAACAAGCGTCAAAAACCTCAAAATCTCATGATCAGCCTGTTTGACATCATGGCGATCACCCAGCACAATACTAAATGAAAAAAGTATCTTATGTTGTGAAAGGGCCATGCCAGCAAGTGTAAAAACCATCAGCTGAATCATACCAGTGTCAGTTCAGAGAATAATGAATCCTACACTGTAGCTACACACTCCCTCTCTGACACTGAGCTACTGCTAAAAGTCTCTTTAGCTCATATTAGGGAGCAGTAACTAAAGTGCATTGGTCATAACTGAGGGTGGAAGGAACATTGCCTGGGGAAAAAAAACCCTCCACCAATGCTATTTGTATTGCTTCTACAGTCTTTGCAAATCACAGTGTGATAGTAGGCAGTTACAGTCTACCACGTACTTCAGCTCCTGTTCCTATTTTCTTATTTTCTAGCCTGCATGAACAAAGGTGCCCTTGTGATTCACATGGGTTTTGTTAGTTTTGGAATTAAATAGAAGAGGATGCAGATACGCTTCTCAGTCCTCTTCCTCACCTTTAAAGGATAACAAAAACACAAAGGTATGCCAAAAATTCAGGGAAGTGTTATTTATTAAATCAGCCAGGAAAGGATAGGGAAGAGCTTTACACAAAAGTCAGTCTTCTGAACCCACAAGCAAGTCAAGTGACAGTGATTCACAAAAACACATTCAAGGATGATATAATTTCAGAACTAAAAAAGAAGTGAGCACCATCAACTGACAGGAATGGTAAGATTCCTACAACCAATTTAATGAGTCCTTAGCAACCTTTTGGGGTAATCTCACCACATCCTGGACTCTTTCTACCAAAATATTCTCAGACCAGAATTAATCAGAAACTTATACTCCTTCACATCGCCACAAAGAGCAAATCAGTGCATAATATTTCTCATTCTCTCCAAGGAGAAGGCTTACAGTTTAAAAGAGAAAAAAGGAGAAAAAAAAAGAAAGGAAGAGTCAACATGCTGTTAGAACTGCAACTCTACAGAAGAGGAGCTAACAAAGGAAGACCAGCTTACTCAATTCAAGCACTAGCTGGCAAGTTCACATCAAAGACCCACTGTTGTTTGTACCAGCTGGGGTGGAGTTACCAGGAAGGAGCTACCAACAGCTACAGAATTATCCCGGCACTGCACCTCGGCATGGATGCTACACAGACACTTGCTTTCCATTTCCTCCTGCTGTATGTGACATGGAAATACAGGAATCCAGTTTACAGGACTACTCATCTGGCACCTGCTACTAGCACTAAACTTACCAAAGGAAAACCACACATACATTTTTCCACATGTGTGTTTTTTGCTTTCATGTAACAGTTTACTTGCACAATATTGTCTCTAGTCCCACCACCAAGGTACCTTTCAGTTGCCTAATCAGCATGATAAAATGAACAGCATGAGCAAGCCCTGATACTTCCCTCTCTCCAAATCCATAAAGTCAATTACATAAATCAAGACATTTTAATGTAATGTGGATTAAAAGGTTCTAAGCTTAAGGCATGCTTTGCTTTTAAGCTTTCACAATGCAAAATATTATTTACTATGACAAAATAGGATAGCCTGTTTATTCATTCAGGAGAGGTCTTTGAATTACCACTGACATTCTTCATTGCTTCCAGATTTGGGGAATTAGACAAAAAAACACAGTCAACAGCTTGATCCTGAACACCATTCAGATCCTTTTAGTGAATCCTCCCACTCTCCCTCCCTGTGAGCAAGGAGTCACCAGTCCCACTATAGTCCTCCTCACCTAACCTAACAGCAGGACAATTCCATTCTGATTGATGGGTACTGAATACAAATTTCAGTTACCATATAAGTAAAACCTGCTGTAAGAGTAACTGATTCATTCAAAGAAGTTCACCCAAGGAGGGGTGGGGATGAGTGGGGAGCGACATTTTTCTCACTGATCCTGGACGAATGTTCTCACTGATCTCCTGGAAGAAGGAGAACTTTTCATCCTGCCTGTCTGCCATTATAAGCACCACACATGAAAACTGCAATTAAAGATACAGGGACATCAACCCTGCTCCTCTTGAATTAGGCATTACTGAAGATGGTCCAGACACTAAGTATACAGGGAAGAAAAGAACAAGCTCCAACAATCAGCTACTCCATTAGCAGGCAGTCTGGCAAGGCCATGGTTTCATTAAGCAGCAACAAAGCAGTTAAAGCACTCAGTAGTTGATTTCAGAGGTATTTCATTCAAAGACATTAAAATAAATCTAATTACAAAGGTAGTAATGGCATTTTGTTCTTGTTAAGTCCAGTTGGTAGGCAGAAAAGCAATTCCACCGTTGGTCCCATGATTATTTCCGAACGTTACCATATGCTTATACAATTTCCATAATAACTATGATATTTTTAAGGAAAAATTTTAAAACAAGGCAAGTTTTCAAAGAGCACTTAGACAACATATTAATGTTTAACACGGACTTTAGTCTGCTGTATTATCAATGAGAGATTCTTATCAGCCTCCCTCAGCCTGAAGCCACTTGTGAAGATGGCCACAGCTTACACTACTTTGGAAAGTTTTATCAAATTCTTACTTCAGAGAAAAGAGCCTTTGCAAATTAGAACCGTTTTCCACAGTAAATAAAAGGCAGTGCCACTGATTTCAGGTAAGACTCTGTAAGTGCTTGAAGCCTATTTTTGTTCAGCTAAGGCCTAAATAACTCTTTACAAAAAAAAATTAACCTGACAGCTACACTTAGGTTCATCAAAGAACCCTGGAAAAATGTTGTTGAGGTGTTCCTTCCAGAACTGTTTCGCCACTCAGAAGATGCAGATAATCAGAGCAATGCTTTGGTTAAATGCCCCAACTGCCCAGAACTTAAAGCTCACAATGGCATACCAGAAGAGGATTGAGGGGGGACTGCCCACCTAACTTGAAAACACTTCAGTTTTTAAGAAAATGAACCATCCGGAAAAGCATTTGTGGCTTAATTTGATCTCCCGAAAGTTAAAAGAGGATATGAAATTCACATACAATGTATCAATACATTTACACTCAAATGCCCAATAAGCCAAACCAGCTTGTGGAATCCAGAGCAGGGAAAAGCAGAGGAGGTGGGCATAGTTCCTTTATCAAAAAGACTAAAAATAATCATCATCCTCATCACTTATCATCTCTACAAGGAAGGGTCCTCACATTTAATTACACTGAGCCAAAGAACATCTGCTACATCAGACACACACAGCATAAATACGAAACAACTTCCTCACAAAAAGAACACAGGTGGGCTAGAAACTCTATATAGACAATTTTGAGTCATGGCATTCCATCTCACCACTAAGTAGCTCCCTCTCTGCCCTCTGGGAGTTAAGAACCCCTTCACAAACACCAGGCTTCAAAACAATAAAAACCCATTTAAGAAGACACTCCACTCACTGCTGTGCCAGGAGTCACACAAATACACACAATGGCAACACAATGGTTCTGATGTTTCTAACTCTTCGACTGACTTCGTGGGGAGAACAGAACAGAAATTAGCCCTATATCTTCAGCAGCCATGAGAAGCACAAAAATAGCCTGCCTTTTCCAGGCAGTATAAAAAGCAGAAAGAAAGACTTGAGCTTTTGGTGAAACCCACATTGCTGATTCTTTTCTCTGCAAACTGTCACTCAAGTACATAAAACATTTAGAGTTCCTGGATTGCTGCTGCTATTCAGCCTGGTGGTAAAAGACTGGGACTGATACAAATGCGGAGGAAACTCTTGAGAGAAAGAAGAAAGTCAAGTGAAGATGATGTAGGAAGGTCTGATCTGCCATTGCACTGTCAGCCAAGAGTGGCCACAGGAGACCTTTGTATTTTAATTTATGCTCTCTCAGTGAGGCTGAGGAGCAGCAGCTGCTGCAGTAAGAGCAGAGAACGCACGGCTGTCAGCAGGGCAGACAGGAGGGCAGTCCTGATGCATGATACCCTGCAGAGAGAAGAAAGATAGCAGGAAAAGAAAGACTTCCCCAGCAAGGACCCCTCACTGCAAAAACAGATTCTAGCTGGCAAGAGCAAAATCTGTTCTCTTCAGCAAGCTTCAGCAGTATTGGGATGGAGAAGAAGTGGAAAAACAGAACCAGGGAAAAATGTTAATATATATACACACACAAACATACCTTTATATAAAAGTAAACCTCCTAGCATACGCTGCTCACATTGGATTTCATTAATGCTAGTAAAAAACATGGTTTTCTAGCAACTACACCTTTGGAAATATACCTAGCCTACAGCATGAAATTCAGTTTGCAGGATGGGCTTATTTCTCCTGCAGTAGAATCTATCATATGGAAGATCAGGGCACGATGCAAAACACAGTTATACAGTGAATACCAAGGAGGGGGGCAGAGAGGGAAGCACTCTTCGTTGCTGCCAAGAAAATATTACTTAATCCAAGTTGTTCACATACACATAAAAAAACCAAAAATAAAACCCACACACTCTCCAAAAAAACTACACAAAACCACATACCTAAAAACTTAAGAAAACCAAAACTATCAACAAAACAAAATGACACACTTTTAAATGCGACGCCTTAAAAGCACTTTGTTCCATTGTGCAAGTTTTCATTGAAGTACTTCTAAAATAGATCCCCATGCAGCAAACAAAACAGATTTCAGGATGAACACCTATCAAACTGTTTTCTCAGGCCTTCTTCCTTTTTTTTTTTGTTTTTAAGATTCCCTATAGCAACAAGAATTTAGACTAAGTTGTTTATCTGGAAATCCCATTCCCAATGGGATCAGATCATGGACCTGGGCCCTGGGAATAAGGACTTACAAAGGCATTTAGAAGCATTCATTTATTATTTCTTAGTAAAACAAAAAGTCTTAGAACTCTGTAAGCTTTTTTTTTCTTTTCCCCAAGCCTAGTAAACTAGCTTAAATCTCAAGTCAGCCTCTGCATGCTCAGCTAGCTTTAAAGGATCTGGTATTTCTTGGCGAAAACCACACACAGGTTATGTGGCTCTCTTGCCTATCTCTTGTATTCTCTTTGTCAGCCAGTAAATACTGGTAGTCAACCATGACACTTATGTTCTCCCTCCCTTCCCATGACTACTATGCAAATAAACAAGAAAAGTCTCACATTTCATTTACCAGGTGTCAAATGCTGTGGTATAACGTAAGGTGACTTCTATAAACTTGTCTTAACAAATTTGCTTGGGCTACAACACAACCTTAGGGATGTCATGCTTATACACCACTGATGACTCCACTGTACTGACTGGCCACTGATTTACCTTATGCAACCCCCCAAAGTCGTACTCCTAGCACAACAGTGGGCTCTGCTTCAGAGACAGCATAGGCAGCAGGCAGCACTGCCCAAAAGCCACAGACTTGCTTATGCACTTTCTCAGGGCCCAGACAAGAAAGGAACTTCCCACCTTTCCTTCCACAATAATAGGTAAGTGTTACATTTGAGCTTTTATGTTAAAGCTAATTGCTAGAACCTACCAAAATAGTAAGCAAAGGAAGGAACAGTCTGGCACCTGCCTATCGCAGAACTCTCAGCCCTCGTATACTATTTTCTTACTTAATAAGGATCCACCAGAACCAATGTCAGAATTAAATAAGAACTCTGGGAGTGCAGACTTGCTCATTTCTTCCTTTTGGGAAGCAAGGGAAAGAGAGGATGAAAAAGGACAGAACTGCAAACAATTGGAATCCTACATAAAAACTGCCAACTGTACACGTTGTTATTAAACATGGCCTGGGCTGAAAATGGTTAATTCACTGTAACTGGAGGAGCTGTGTAAAGATCCAAGTAGGTCACCATCTGGAAACTTAAAGCTCCTCTTCCCAGCAGAAAGCTTTTTCATCTGTGACATCCAGCTGTAGTTGCCTTGGACTGCTACACTTACTTGACTTTACACGCCTCCTACATTTGTAATTCAACCATCCGAACCACTGAAAAGGAAGGTATCCAAAATTTGTTTCTTAATGGTATTGTGTGGGAAAGCCAGGGGCAGGATACAGAGGGAGCAGATAAAAGGTGTTTCAAACCACGTTCTTTAGATGCAGGATTTTCACTGTGGTTTCAAAGAAACTAAGCAGATGAACATGAAAGTTAATCGACTCCAAACTGCAGAATGCTTTATTAGACGCCTGTTGGAACTCCACCTCTTGCAAAAGTAAGCCAATACTAATAGGGAAAAGGTACAGCTAACAACTGGATGTCACACACTTCAGAAAATCAGACATTCAAGGACCAACCAGACAAATTCACAAAGAAAAATCCATATAGGGATTCCAAGTACAAAGATACTCATTCTGGATCTGAAAGGCTGGGGATTCAAAGCATATTCCCTGAGATTTATCACTACCTGCCTTGTTTCTCATACTTCTCACCAGCTTGCCACTGTTCTAAGAATATTTACCTTAAACAAACTTATTGTCTGGTCCAGTATGATCACTGGTATGGTCTCTGTTGCACTTCTAAAAAGGTGATACCTTATTTTATTCTATATCAGGAATTCTATATCTTATTTATTCTATATCAGGAAATGCTTCAATCCAAACACAGTGTTAGATGTCAGAGAGGAAAGACTACAACAGCTTACAGTACTTCACCCATAAAAGTTTCAAAACAACTTTCTGTCCAACCCTCCCCAAGTTTTCATCTTGTGTCCTATCCCAATCTAAGAACATTCCCTTTTATTTTATATGCAAAATACCCATATTAAAAGGAAGACACTAACAGTTTATCTGAATTTAAATGAATGTTTTAATTCTATATATTCTCATTAAAGTAACAATTTCTTGAAAATTTCAGAGCTACCTTTAATAACACTCACAAAATTACTTCCAATACTACCTTTGAAACCTAAGAGTATTTACTCCTTTTGCTTCCAGCTACATTACTGATCATTATAGTGTGTTGAGAACAGCAAACACATAACTCATTCTGAACAACAAGAATTCATTTTGAAATTTTGTATCATTTTACAGACCCTGCAGTCCAAACTGCTGCCATTATCTCAGCTTATGCCTGAAAGAAGAATTTTCACTAGACACATTTATCCCAAAGCTCAAGGGAGAAAAAAAAAGACCACATCTTTACCACCCTTCAGTAAAGTACAGCAGAAAAACCATTCCAGACAAACTCTTACTGTGTCATACCAGACCAGTATTAATGGTTTAGTTTCCACAACTTCTGTACTAACTCTAGCTCTGCAGATTTCAACATACCTTTCACAGCTCAGGCTTTCTTAACTCAGCATGGGGTCAAAGGTATCAGACCTTGAAAACAATAGAGAAATGACAGCATGTCCACAGACTTCAAAGCTAATTAAGATGAATATTTTCAAGGGACACTGCTCAGTCTACAGTCGTTTGTTTTTTTTTCCAGATTGAATCTGTCCCTAAAAATTACTAATTATGCCAAATATTAATTGCAGTGTTGGCGTTTGACATGGACAACACACTCATAAAAACAAAACCTACATGGCTTTAACTCAAAGCAGTTAAACCAGATGGGTTTTTCAGTAGTAAAAGGGTCTGTTTAGTTCCCCAGGTCACATTCTCACCTAAGTGGAGCTGTTTTCCTCCCATGTCACTCTTCACCAGCCTCTCAGTCGGTTTATGAAGCCATACCTTACACTGGTCCAGCTGTTCTAAGTTGGTTTAGCTGGCAAGGATACCATCTTGAAATGCCCTCTGGGACAAACCAATCGAACCTCCAAACTACTTTGTACGGGACTCCATCTCGAAATCAAAGATTATTCAAAAATGCCTTTTTATCATGTCTTTCACACCATATAAAACACAGCCAAACATCTCTTAAAATAAACAAAACATCTGTTCTATGTATTTAAAAGTTGTCAATCCACACAAAAGTAACAGAAATCCAGACTACAGGATCTTCAAACTTTTAAATTTGAAACCATTAAAAATTTAACTATTTTAATAAGAGGTGTAGATGCACTGATATATTGTTTCTTCACACACTAGAAAGAAAGAAAAGAGCAAGATTCTTTCCCTTGGGGAACTCCCTTGCATTGCATCTAGTCAAAAAGGAAGGCTCAGCACATCTCCAAAATCGTGGAGCAACTTTCAGCTCTGGAGGCTAATGTTTCATTTGAAGGTGCATGACAACTTACCAGATTAAGGATTCAGTGCAATAGCTCAAAGTTCTTCATCTCCCTTGGGGGTACGATGAATCTAAAGCAGGGACTGTTAACTTGGACCCTTTTTTTTTTCTGTAAGCCATCAATAAGAATCAGTTTCACAGTTCTTTAGAGCCTTCCTTAAAGGCAAAAAGAAAGGTGGCTCTTACTGTTTACTTTTAATAGTATTGAAACCATTGGTATTAGCACAGACTATAACTACCTACTCATATTGCTTTTCCACAAAGTGCTGAAACAATCCAATAGTAGAAAATAAATGCAATATGCATCAAGTTCTACACTTAGACTGTTGTTACTTTTTCTTTATCAATCACGAAAGCATAAACAAAACTAGACCTTGATGTTCAGTTCCCATTCAGCTATAAATTGATTTTCAGGCTTGATTTATATACATGGCTTCTTTTATGCTTTGTTTACAGAAATTATTTTATCTGACACACTAGCTTACTTGATATGACACCATTAGCAGTAATGGAACATATTTCATGCAGAAGCCATTATCTTTAGCCTAAGATGCTGTTGAACTTCAGATGCCATAAATAAAATGTGGAGATTTCTTATGTGGCTAATGGTAGACCACATAAGTAGTGGTATTTTAGAGCTGAGCATTAGCAGCTCCATTGGACAAAGATTTATCTCGAAGTTGCTGCTGTTGTGTACATGCCTGGCAAAAGCAGGACTCAGTGCTCAATGAAGTACTACGAATCACTAATTATAAAAAATTACAGTGGTGACCAGCTCGCTGCCCAGACTGTGGCAAGGCACATAGCCTACAGAAATCATTGTTAAGTGGTATTTCAGCATATGTAAAGCTATTTCATCCAAGCACAGCACTACTCTTCAACTAGAGAGGACACAGTCACAACTGCTTTCTGAGGAGAAACTCCATGTGCTTCATCAGCTGAGTTCTCCCAGTGCTACAAGTATTAGAGTCTATATAGCTCCTGCTACTGAGGGGAAGTTATCATCTGAAGGATGGTCAGGCAGGATGCTTACCCTGAAACACAAATGAGCACAAACACTGCCTGATGGGCTCCACTGTCCTCTGCCAGAGTTTTTGGTTAAACTCCCGTAACACCCTTTTTGCCAGCTCTTAGCTACTTAGGTAACTGAAGTAATTATGAAAGACTTTTCAGTGTTTTGTTTCAGATACCTCTTTGAGCTTTCCCACACATCCTCCCTTTTTGTTTGGTTTTGGTTTTTTCCTGTAAAAAACTACATTGTTTGAAAAACAATTATGCAGCTGCCAACAAGTTATTCCCACTGAAGTCAACAGGATCTGTTCTTATGCAGAGGGTTGTAACAAGTGCCCAATCAGGTTTTTTACAGTGCTGAAAGCCTTTGTGCTCTATACCCTAAGTGGATGAAGGGCTAT
The DNA here is from genome assembly GCA_013397135.1 of Pachyramphus minor. Lineage (NCBI taxonomy): Eukaryota > Metazoa > Chordata > Aves > Passeriformes > Tyrannidae > Pachyramphus > Pachyramphus minor. The sequence continues at coordinate 220,074 of VYXB01010535.1, forward strand.
GTAGGGGGGGGGGTCATGTAAAATTAATACCACATCAGAAAGCGGATGAGGGAGAGGGAAGGTACTTAATAATTGATCCACAGTTTGTTTTCTCGGAATTCTGAGACATCTTTACGGATATTTGTTTTATTTTGCCTTTGTGGGGTTTTTTTCCAAGGTAGAAAGTTTTTAAACTAAAGTTCTACTAACAAAACAGAGTGAAACAATAACAAGGGAGCTCCCAGAATGGTGTTTTGATAACAATAACTGAAGAAAAGTATCTTCACAGAAGGCAACATGGAGATAAAATAAATAACAAGGTAGTGTTTTTCAGACAAAATATTATCTCCTCACTTTTAAGACATTCTTAAATTTAAACACCTTCTGCTTTATGAAAAAGTGGTGTATTCCATTCCTGCTCTTTTTGTGAAAAGTTACATCATTTACACAGAAGTCCAATCACACCCCACAATGCAAAGTCCATCCTTCCAACTTATAAAGTCCTTCAAACTCCTCAAGCTAGATGTCTAATACTGCTCACTTGAACGATTTTAACAACACAGCTACACCAGAAATGTTCTACCTTGCTCTATAAATATCAGCTGCAGTCATTTTAAGGACATGTTACAGCAATAGATTGGAGCAAGATAGCCTTTTAAAGTAAATGAAAATCTGACCTTGGTACACTAAGGAGATTTAAACAAACAGCAATATTCTCTGGAGTTCTTATCATCTCCAAAGATACAAAAAAGTAATCCCACCAACTCTCATCATAAAATATGTAGAACTTCACACTATTTTTCTAACTCATAAAGCAGCAACAACCACCAACTTCTTTAAATTTCAGTCTTGTACTCCAGCCTCAAGTAGTATTGCTGAGATCCTGTCCAAAAAAAAGCAACAAGCCTTCCATGTGGTGCAAAAAGGAGACACAGCACATCCCTCAAATCTTTGCTGACCATGCCAGTTTCTACAATAGTCCCATCCATTCCACCTCACCTGATCCTACACAGCTCAGTACTGCAGCAATTATTTATGAATTGCCATGAAATGTGAAATTCTTCACATCAAAGCCAGAGCAGTGTGTACAATTTTGATATTCACCAGATACAGAGTTCGACACAACTAAAGAACGATTATCTCCCACAGCTGTAATTTGGGAGGTCTTGCACCAATACCAAGGCTTGCTGTTTCAAAAGGAGATGCTTGCACATTACACTGAAAGGAGGCACATGTTCATATAACAAAGCTGTTTGTCAAATAGGAACAAGCACCTTAAAAATGGTACCAAAAAAATCCAGTGTTGGGTTTTTCACTTCTCCTTCCCACTTCCCTGTGGACATGTGGCTGAACTCCAGTAACAAACCCAGTAAACTGCCCCTCTTGGAGCATGGCAGTGACCATGCAGAGGCTCCTGTGGTCTAAGAGCACACACCCAGCTGAGCTTTCAACTCCAGGTGACAAGGGCAAGAACAGACACATATATACATGTAAGACACAAAAAGGGCTTGGAGAATGGAACAGAGAGAACAGTCTCTGCAAGCTGGAGTACAGCACAAACTGAAAGAAGGGCACAACCAAAAGAATCAGGTCACAAGAGGCACAGTAATTTATCCAGGCAGTAGTAAGTTGCTATTGACAAGAAAGCCACAAGTAACAGCGGAGTATATCATCACTGTCATTTATTAGGTATGACATTTAAAATAATATATGAAATACTGGATGATAGAGAGTTCACTGGAAATCACACACACACAGAAATTTCTGGGATGGGAAAAGCTGAAGACACAAGCTACAGCCCACAGCTGTCCTTTTGCCTCTGTCAGAGGTCAGCTCCTCTGCAGAACAGCTGATAGTGCCATGAATCTATGGGGCAGAGAAGAGTACTCAGAACAACAAAAATGGCCAGATGGGAGCCACAACTCATTCACCTGTTACAGTGGCACAAACTCTTCAGTGTCAGTGTCATCAGAACTGGCAGTGATTTTCTTTAATATGCAAGGTTATTAACTGCAAGTGTTCAGGAGCTACTTTCTCTCCCACAGGCATGAGAGTGATTTGAGAAAAATGAAGGAAAGCAGAGGTCAACAAGGATGTAAACCATGTAAAATCTTAAATGGCTTATGTTCTTGAGTCAAACACAAACTTATCTGCATGGAAAAGTTTCTGCAGAATAAAACTTTGATTCAAATATCACCACAAACCACTAGACTTACCCAGGAAGTGGTTTTGCCTATCTTCAAAACAAAGAAAACAAAACAAAAAAGCAACGTTTTCAAACCACACCCAGCCCACACAGCTGAAGTGGGAACACAACTGATGACCATGCCAGAGCTCCCAGCAGGAGCAGAACAGTACAATATCAGAGGAAGCAAAAAGTTCTTTGCCTGTAACAGCAATTAGATGGGTTTCCAGTCCCTTCAAGTGCTACTTTTAGATACATAACAATAGATACATAAGTTAATAATAAAATTCTGCTCTAACAAGTAAAAAAAAATTTTTTTAGTACTGCATTATTTTATGTACATGTAATATATATATATATATGCATGCATAGTGTTATATATGCATAAATGTATGTCCAACATTAAATGCATGCTAACCAAAGCCACTAGAAAGGATACTACTTGGGAATGCATAATCATGACAAACTCTCTTCAGAGAGATCATTTGCCACCCCATCTAGCAGGCCACTCCAATGAAGGATTGGCATTATTTCAGGGAGTGGCATGGTGTTTGGAATAACATTTATGGGAAGGAGAAGAAACATGAGAGGTAAATGATGGAGCTGTCCACCTAACCTTAAGTTCAAATTAAGTTCACATTACAATGAACTTGGTAGACAATCACTGCTCTTTGTTTCTAAAACGGTCACTGAGCACTAAGGAGAAAACAGATAACCACCATAACTCTTAAAAAAACAGAGATCAAAGTGCACCAGAGGGGTATTCCCAAGTAGCCAATGTTTACATGACAGTCATCACTGGAGTGAGCTATCTATTAACACAGCAGCATGTCTTACACCTCTGTGTACTCCAGAGTCCAAAACCTTTATCTAGAGTTGAAACAGGCCATGCTTGTACAATCACTTAAGTTGATCTCTGCAGGGAAAGGAGAAGACGGTCCTACCATTTTCCCACACTTCATTCTTGCAGCCAAAGAGCAAGTCAACAGATGAGAGAGTTCTCAGTCAGATCTGGTAACTGACTGCTATCAGTCCACTGAAGGTGTTTTAACAGCTGGGGTTCTGCAGCCTTGTGCCGGCCTCAGCCACTTACAGCCCCTTGCTTTCATTTTGACACCAGAATTTGCAAGACAGCACACCAAAACCAGCCACAAAACTACTGCCAACCAAGGTGGGGAAGTGGCCCTGCTACAGAAACAGGTCCTCCTAGGTACTTAGACAGGAAAAAAAATTGTGTTAGGCCACACCTCACATAGCCACTTAATGCTCACAGAAAGAAACAAGAGAACATTCATGATAGCAAGAAATATTGATTAGAAATTGAACCTGAGTTATTTTTTAAGCACAATCATATATATTTCATATTTATATGTACACATTTTTACAGTCTTTACAAGCCAAATGGCTGAATTTTCGTCTAGGAATATATTGGGTAACTCCTTGGAAAAGAGGGATTCTAACTTTACAAGTTTTACCTCTTCTTTTTAAATTATTATAATTTTATATTTCATTATTGTTGGACTGACTGAATTCACACATATTCCTTTTGACATATACCCACATAAGCTGGCAGTCAGGAAGACAACTTTTACCAAATGCTATCTTTTACCTTTCTGGTTTTATATTGAGGTAGCAAAAATTAAAATTAAAAAACCTGAAACCCTTGTTCTGTGCATAGTAGAACACCCCCGTATACTCCCAGCTGAGAATAGCCCCAGATACTTGCCAACCCTCCTCCTCATTACGTAGTAGGACTCAATGTTTTGAACTGTCACCATTTCCAGACTCTGTTCTCCAGCCTGAAACACTCTACCCTCATGGCATTGCAAAGACAAACTTGAGAGTGATCTTCCACAGGGTGACACAGTTAACTGAAGCAATGCATGAAGCAGCCAAACCTTTGCCATACATTATCTGTGAAGGTTTTTCCTCGGTGCCTCTGCTTTTATATATAAAGCATTTACAGCACATAAAGAGAACTCCCTTCAAGCTCTTTTTAAATCACAGCTGGTTGGAACACAGAATGCAGCAGAAGAGATGTAGTTCAGTGCGAGGGAAGCACAGAGAACCCAGCCTCACAAGGGTAAATATATGCATATGTGAAGCTTACATGGGTACATAAAGCAAAGGTGTCCAACAGGCAGAACCTGTGATGCAGGCTCTGACAAAACAACAGATACCAGGTGGATCTGCTTGGGGTGACACCCCACACAAAGTGCTACCACATCTGTGCTTAGGGCAGAGCTCAATTGAGAGAGTCTGCCCTCTTGACACAGAGAAAATCCTGACATAAAACAATATTCCACATCATGCAAGTTTTGCCCCTAAATCAAAGTAAATTTAGCTGGGCTCCCATCAAATGTAAGCTACTAACATCAGGAAACACCCAGTAGGCTGAGTTATTTCAAGCATCCTTGCAGTATCATTTCTCTCATACTCATTACCATCTAACAGTAGCTAACTGGAGCTAGGGCCGGAGACACATTCAAGTTTTAACTCATTAACACTATGTTCAAGAAAACAAAACAGAAGCCTCTATGAACTCAAAATACCTCATGTATCTAAAGACATCTACTCTCCTTTTAACGCTTTCTTTGAATTTAATACCACAAAGAAGGACCAAACAACTTAAGAAATAATGATACTTGGTTATTGAGGAGAAAAATAATCTATTTAAGGAAAAGTTCCTACAATTCTTTATTTGTTTTTCTGTAAGAAGTTATGCTGTTAGAAAAAGCAGGTGACAAAAGGTACAGAACAGATATACAAAGTGTCTTCATAATATGTATTTGCTTTGCTGCAAAAAGAAAAAAGCTATTCCATCACCATACACCAGGAACATTGCCTGAAATGATTTTCAATATTATTTGATGTAATGGAGTCTTCACTAAGAGCAGAGGGATTTTCAAGGCCTGGAAGAGGCATATTGATTTTTCCCAGTTCTGTGGGAAATTGACAGTTCATTCATAAGATCCTCTGTGTGTGCTGAAATACTTATTCTAAATGTGTCCACAGGAAAGTGACTGGGAAGTTGAAACATTAGCAGAAGAATACTGATGTGTATTAAAATAAATACCCGTACTGCCATTTGGCTCATTTATTTTATAAAGCTAAAGGAGTAGGATCTGACTGTTTTTAGCATCTCTGCAAGTTAGGCCATCTGGAGGTTATATGAGATCACACTGAGTCAGAGTTTGATACCAAATCAAGCACCCCTGACTGCAAGCCTCAGTGTGTTAGTGACATTTTTAAATGCCAGCATAAGGAGAAGGCTGAACTGCTCTAGATCTCTGTGTACGTTACAGAAGTAGCTAAACTGAGCACTGTGCCAACACTGACATCCACCCACAACAACACTTAACACCTGTACAAAATACTGCTGAAATCAGTGAAAATCTATATCCACAGTGATCCATGAAATAGGATATTTTGTGGCAGGAGCAGCGGAACAATCACAAAAAATAGGATGTTTTCCAAACTCAGAAAATAATACAATGAAAAAGAAACAGATTATTCTTTACTGATTTGAGGCCTAATGTTTTCTTAGATTTTGCACTGTAAATCTGTCATTAAATGCAATTCAGTACATTCGTTAAAAAATGGATCAGCTTTTTTGGTTTAATTCTTTACTGCATTGCAACAGTACTTGCTAATTTTCATGAGAAACAAAGACAGAAACTGGTACAAGAGTACAAAGTCACTATGAAATGTTAGCTAATGGAAAAGTCAAATATTAAGAAGAATTTAAAATATTACCACACTGGAAGTCACTTTTAGGGCTAATGCTGACAGTGACTTCTGGGTCATCTCTAACAGAGCTGGGTTACTTCATGAGCTGTTCAGCTCCTTGCTCCTGTCCATATCAATAAAACAATGACAGTCCTGTTGACAAACTACTAGCCATGCATTTGAGAAATGTGCTGCATATTTTGGGTAAAGCCAAGTCTGAAGGCTGGTTCTCTCCTACAGCACTATGGTCTAAGATTAGAATCCCCTAACTGGCAGAATTAGGTCAAGCGATTTCTTTGGGTCAAAAGATATTCTCTCGCACCTCCAGTTTCAACTGAAAGCAAAACATTATACTCTAAATGTTCACAGCAAATCTTCACAAGTTACTGCTTTTGGTTAATGGAGTATAAACTGTTGAAGTACCTAGCCTGAACACTTAACAGCATATCAGCTTCTTGCTCCAAATTTATTACTTGTAGTAAGCCCAGGTGCCAAAACCAGTTTATAATGCGTTTTCAACATCAACTTCAAAAAGTCTATTTATAGGAATGGGAATCAAAAGAAAAGGAAGCAATGTTTCACTAACTGTAAGCCCAAGTTTCTCATCCTCTACTAATCATTAACTTGCATCTTACAGAGTTTAAGAATAAAGAATAAATTAAAGTTCACTAAGTAGTACATCAGGATTATTGTAATCTATAAAACTAGGTCTTAGAGAGCATTCTTAAATGGTAGATTACATACATACTTTCAAACTCCTGTCCACTAGAGAGGATAGAGGAATTCCTTACATTTTTCTTCTTTCTACTCTCCACACAAAACCAACAAAAAATCACACCCAAACCCCTCCTTCCCCACTGCCTCCAAAAAAACTTTCTCCCCCACATTTTCCATGTGAAAGTCACCCTACATCTATTGCACTTGGTATGTACTTTTTTTGTTTGTTTACAAGAATATGTTTTCTGGGCTCTCATCTGGGAAAAAAGCCTTTATTCTCCAGTGTAGCTGATGCTTTCCTTCCTTATATGCCTATTATATCATGAACTGCAGCTGAATATGTACATATCCCTATTCATAATCCATATACCAAAAAGTTTACAATTACAAGACTGCCTTACACAATTAAGGTAACATGCCCACCTTCATATTCAGTGTTACAGAATATGGATTTGTTGCCTTTATTAAGGAAGTATTATGAAAATGCAAGAAGGGGGATCAGATTAGGACCAAAGATAACTTCTTTTTGCACATGCAAGTATCAGTAAGATGTTTCACTTGCAGAAGTGTTCTGTTGGGGCTGCCTGTACTCTGTGTGCCATTCACATTTTTCTCTGACTGGAAGACTTGATTCAAGATTCAAAATTTACTCTTCATACTTTGAGATAGATGTGCAACCAGGAAAAACTTACTGTGACAATTCAATCAAGGTGGGAGACTGGTAAATATATTTACCAAATATATCTTTAAGATAGAAGAAAAGTATGTAAGCTGCTTATGATAGTTCCTATAATATTCTCTTGAAGTGCACTGACATCAAACAAGAGAAGTCACACAATCAATCACAGTGAGTTTTCTCTAGTTCTTGCGCCCTTATGCTTCTTCAGTCTTTTAGAAACTAGAAACATCAAAGAGCTTAAAACAGTAACATATTTACAAACACATAGTTTTAGAAAACAAATATTTGTGAGAAAGGAAACAGTTTCATCCATGTTCCTTACCTATTTCTTTTTGTACAGCCAATGACACAGCCTACCACCAAGCTCTAAGGGAACACAGGGCAAGGAAAAATTTTATTCCATGAACCTCTACAAATCTGAAGCAGGTCCCCTGGAGCCAGCAGCTACTAAATTTTTCTATCTATTTGAAATACTGGGGCTACACCTCCTCAAAGAGACACTGAGGAATTCAAGAATCACAAGCTCACAACAATGCATCTATTTCATCAATATATACACCACATCAATATATACATCACTGTTATAAAACAGCAGGATACTTGCCCAAAACAAGCATTGTTTTGCTTCTGGCAAGACCACTTGTGGAATGTTTAGCTATCTGTGCTATTAAGAAATGCAAAATAAAAAATAAGAATCATTTGATCATAAAAGAGGGAAGGAAGGGAAATGAACAGAGAGCTTCCACTTCCACTGCAAGGACATCTTCTCAATGTAAATTTTTAAAGATCAAATGCTACAGAATGCATTAGAAAATTGCATGGAACAAACATTGATTTGTTTTGGCAAGGGAAAATTACATAATCCAAACTTCCTTGTGGATATCTGAAAACCAGCTGACATCAAAAATTGTCTTTTCCCCCTTCGAAAATAAACTATCAACAATGTACGAAATTTAATAAGCAATCTATTGGTTGTCCTTTAAAGGTCAATGCACTTTTCCAACACTTTCCCCATAACACACTTATATAACCTTATTTTCTTTCTGAGGTGGCACTGTAATTCAGGAAACTATTTAGACTCCCATATGGTTGCCATCAAAACCAGCAGATGCCAAGCAAATTAAAACACAAGTTATGACTTGTAATATGCTGATGTATCATAACTGCAGCATATCTCACAACTTACAGTGAATCACCAGATAAAGCAAAAGTTTCTGAGTTGTCAGTGCTTTTTATATCTTTCCAATTAGACTAGGGTCACTGGAACCAAGTGTGGATTGAAATTCAGAGTTAAGCAATAGTATATACATGCAGCTTCCATCAAATATAATAAAGAACAGAGAACAATTTAAAACAGCTCTTGGAACTAAAAGCCTAAAACTGTCTTGCAAAACTAGAGGGGGAAAGAGGGGAAAATGGTTCTTGCCTTTTGGGAAGCTGGGTGGCCTACTCTGACCTTTTGCACTCTACCTTTGACAACATTCTACACGGAAGCCTAATGGGAAAGGAGGAAGGAGCATCATTTGTTTGCTTTCTTTAACTACAGAAAAACGCTTTCTGCTACCTTACATTACAGCTTGTGATTTCCCTAGACAAAAACAGAAAGGTTAATTAAAAAAGCACTGTCTATTCCACCAGCTGCCAGCATAGAAAGGTAGCAAACCATGTGGTGCTTTACACAGGCATTATGCTAATCAAGTAAAGCACAGGTCTGTGCCCCATGAACAGCCAGCAGAAGGACAGCACCTGAGCAATGCAAAGGGAGGCATAATATTGAGTTTTAACTTCTGATTTAGATGTATTTGTGCCTGTTAGTTCTCCATTCCTAACTCTTACTTTGCCCACTGCAAAAAGAGCTTCCCTTTTCCATGACAGCACAGTAGTCTCATAAAATAAGTTTTTCTGAACAAACACTTTCAGTGCATTTACCAACATTAGTCCTGGATTTCCAAAAGAAATTAAGCTTGCAAACACACCTCAAACATTAATTATGCATAGACTCAGCAGATAATATTGTCTTCTACAACAGTACGAAGCACATATTTAGGTAAGAATGTGTTACCTGGTGTGGTGCAAGTCTGAGAACTATCTTCTAAAAAGCATACTGTCATCTTTAGTCACAACTACATACATAGCATTAGAGTGCAACTTTCCCATAGTCATTGTTGTAATAATTCAGTAGTGGTTTTTAAAGAAAGAAATATCTAACCAGCACAAAACCAACAAGACAAAAAGTGTGGTAATTTATTTTGCCCGTATTCTGTGGCATTTAAAACCTCAGATTTTTTTGTAACAATTTCAGTTTAAGTAGCATGTACAATCATTCTCCACATCATTTCAGCAGATCTATAACATTCATCTATTCAAGGCACTGACAATTGTCTTTTCAAAATCATTACTCTTCCAACTCATTCACTTCTAGTCCATTGGATTATGATGCAGAATAAAGAGTATTTCCCACTTGTTTACATTAAAATTTTAAAAGGTTGTGTTGAAAGCACTACATAACAATGCTTAGGTAGAAGGTCTATCAAAGGTGTGCTACATATCTCTACGTTTGTAAGATCCTGGAGTGTGTCATGGGGTTAATATGACAACCTCTTCACCATTTCAACTTATTTAAACTTACTACATTAGTGGCTATTTTTGATAATTAATTCAGTTGTAAACTGGAAAAAAAAAAGTTGGCTGTAAACAGCCAACTGAACGTACAATTTTCATTTACAGCTTTTCTGGCCCAGTTTCATCATAGACTATTGAAAGATTTGCTATTAATTCACTAAAAAACATATTAAAATGTATTCTACGAGAATAACTGCCTATATTTTCACTCCAAATCATGAAAGACATGGTAATAAATGCAGGCTTTCTTGTAAAGAGATTACAATATTCTAAAGAAATGACTAAACTCATATAAAGTGCTTGGCCTTCGTGAATTGCAAGAAGTTTAGCCAGAAACACAAATGAAATTATTAGCATTTTACAAAAGAGGAAATCTGCAAGCAAGGGCCACACATCAAGCAAGTGGTTGAGTGGGTGATATATATATTTTTTCAGATTTTCAGGTTAGCATTCCAATAGTATAAAGCCTCTGGCCTCATGGAATATCCTTTGGCTCGTTCAGTTACAAGAGAGGCACACCTGCAGAAGTTGTGCTGCACCAGCCTTAAAAACACAGGATTAGAAAACGACTAGCTACATGAAACCTAAAACATACCACTTTCCCACTTGCACCCTCCACACATTAACCTTCAGAGAATAAAATGAAGGAAATTACAGGGTGTATAGCCTCTGATATACCGACAGTGCCTGAAAAAGCAAGTTAACACAATTATGTAGATTTCACCATAATCTCCCTCTCTTAGTCCAAGGACACTGCACTCAAGTGTTCCTCACAGTACTTGTTCCCTGCTGAAAAATATTCATGCTCACAGCAACATATGCCTAGGAGAATCCAAATAAAGAAACAGATACTTGAAAAGAACCATGGCAAACTCAACCACTAAAAACTGAACAGAAGAGTACAATCAAAACAGCTCTGTCAGGTCAGAATACTACAAAGCTTGCTACCACTCATCTCCAGGGGTCGGCCTGGGGCCAAGTAAACACGGACATAAAGCCACAGTCAGTGTTCACTCTCGCAGTGTACCTTCTTGATTATGGAAAGGTATTTCAGTATAAAAGTGTAATTAATCAAAACTCCCATCCTTTCAAACACCCTCTTCAGGTATCTTTATTTTCCAGGAACATGGACCTGAGGTTAGCTATGAACACCTGCTATGCATGTAACTGTTCTCACCAAGGGGACAATCAGAAGCTCAGTACAGCTTAGAAGGTTTTTCTCTCCTCTATCCTTCCCCACCTTCATCGATAAAACTTCAAGGTAGCATGGGGGTTTTTTCTCAATTCTCTAATCCAAACAAGCCACTATACTGGATATATATTCAACTTGTTTTAAAAGCCCCTCAAAAACACATTCACCCTACCTGGTTTTGTGCATGTTTCTCTTTGTTATGTGGAACATCTCATGAAAAGAGGAGGACTGTACATGTAAGAGCCTTCACCCAACTTGAACATTCTATGCAGTGAGAAGACCTCATCATTTACATGTGTGTGAGAATGCTCACACCCGACCCCTCTGCAGTTCTGAAATTTGGCATGTACATCCAAAACCAGCTGCTTCTCTTTCAAATCCAACACATGGAGAAGATGCTAGAAGTACTATTATATGGAGGTTACACTTCACTGTACAGTTCTGCCTACTCTACAGCCAGAATGGTGCAACAAGATACTGTGCAGGCAGATCACAGCCAGAATCCCAACAAGTGCCCAAGCAAGCCTCCCATGGGCTTGAACTTTAGGGATGGATGGAAATACTGTTTCCCCTCGTCCATTCTATGATTGCTAGTACTACTATGTGTTAATAGTTAATCATAACAAACCCTTGTCATACTTCATCATTGTGCAATCATTAAAAATCACTGTTCAGAGAACCTGAGCTCTGATCTTTTTTTTATTATTATTTGCATCCAAGAGGGATGTCAGCATGAAAACATGCAGATCAATTCGTTCTCCAGGCCCGGGTGTCTGGCTGCTCCCTCCCTCCCCCACCACAAAGCAGAGGAGGGGAAAGGAAGGAGGGAACAGGAAAAAAGGAGGGGGGGGAAAAAAGCACGAAATCCTTTTCGCACCTACAACAAAAGCAATTAGGAGGGCTGGAAGGGAAGAGGAGCCGGCATCCCCGGGAGGTGGAGGAATGCAGCACCACAACTTGCCCGGGGAATGAATGCCCGGGGCGGGGTGGGCTGGGTTCGGAGGCGGCTGCGCCCCCGGCCTCGAACCCGCACCCCATCCAAAATCCCCCCGCGGCCTCGCGCCCGGCTGTCACACGTCCCTGTCGCTCCCGGCCGTACCGAGACTGGGGGCGCCGGCGGCCGGGATGGAGGAGAGGGAGGAGGAGGAGGAGGTGGCAGAGGAGGACACGAAGCGCCGCGCAACCGGCTCCGCTTACCCAGAAAATGACATTGAAGCCGAAGATGAAATATTTGATGCAACAACTGACTTCAGGCCCCTTGTAGTGCTTCCCGGACATCCTCTGCGCTCATGAAGACGCTTTGCTCGCGGCCAGGGTGAGAGCCAAATGGGGGCA
>VYXB01010535.1:232708-266585 GCA_013397135.1 Pachyramphus minor
CGGAGCCGCGCGCTGCCCCGAGCGCGCCCCCGCAGCACCAACGGCCGCCGCGCGCGCCCGGCCCCGCCCCCACCCCGTGATTGGCGTCGCTCCCCGCCAATCAGACCGCGCGGCCGCCACCCGCCCCGTGTGGGCGGGGAGAGGGCGGTGCGGTGGCCCCGCTCCCTCCGCAGGCGCCGCCGGGGGCTCCGTCCCGGTGTCCTGCTGCCGTGCCTCCCTCCTTCTTCTCCGGGGTAACACAGGCCTGGGAATGCCGAGACGGCGAGGAATAGCCCCGCCTGGCACGGAGGACAGCCCCGGTTCCAACCTGGCTGCGGCAACGAGCCAGACCGTAATTATGCTGTGTGGGTTGTTCTGAATGGGCGTCCTCGGAGCGCGTCCCACGGGACCTCGTGTGCGCAGGAACACGTGAAGAAATGTTTTACAATGATTGCTAGAATCAACTGAGATTGCTAGAAACAACTGAGTTGATATTGAACATTGATATTGATATTGTGACAGCTATAAAGTTACGTGGCTTAGTTGTATTCATATGCTGTTTGAGATTCAGAGTCCATATGGTCTGGCATTAACAGCATAATTAATAGCATTTCTTCACTGAAGGATATAATAATTTCAACGGATTAAGTCTTCAGAGTTTCCTGGTCCAGCTCTAAGAGAGAGCTGGAGAAGAGAAGGCTCAGGGACGGCCTTCTCACTCTCTACAATTACCTGAAAGGAGGTCGTAGCCAGGTGGGGGTCAGCCTCTTCTCCCAAGCAACAGTGACAGGACAAGAGGACATGGTCTCAAGCTGTGCCAGGGAACGTTCAAGTTGGACTGTAGGATTAATTTTTCACAGAAAGAGTGATTAGACATTGCAACAAGCTGTCTAGGGAGGTGGTAGAGTCACCACCCCTGGAGGCATTTAAGGGAAGACTGGATGTAGCACTTGGTGCCATGGTCCAGGTGCCAAGGTGGTGTTACATCCTATGTTGGACAATGAACTCAGAGGTCTTTTCCAACCTAATTGATTCTGTGATTCTTCAAGTGCAACGCTTTTAATTTTAAAAGATGGAAGACTTCTTTGTAATAAATTACATCTCCCATCTGTACAGGATTGCAAGATAACACACTTCAGAAGCATGATACTGTTAGAACTACAGAAGATAGTCTTGGTTCAAGATCATTTTGTATCGGTTATGGGGCCTTGTCATGTGTCTTTCTGGAGAGAGAAGGGAAATATTTGTTATATCTGGTAGACATTAGAAGAAAAAGCATCTGCATGAAAATAAACAATGTTATTGGTAAATGAGAAATTAATGCAGCACATCTATAACTATGACTGTATAGTTTATCACATGAGCCTTATCCCTGTGTCTGTTGTTAACACTGTCTTTACAAGACCAGCCATGGCAAGAGAGTAGAAAAGGGTGAATCATCTGTAATGCATATGTTCCATACCAGTGGATAAAGGCACAACAGGTACCTTACAGTAGGGTATGGTAATAATGTGTTACATTAAGGTACTCTTTTTACAATTTATAATATTCCTGTCATAACACACTACTAACATCATGTGTTGTCACCCTTAACATTTTAATGCTTCACAGGCAGGAGGAAAATATTGTAAAGTAATATTTATTACAATAAATTCAGTAACAATCTCAGATGTTTTATTAATCCATTCATTCTGAATCAACAACTCAAATTGAAACACAACCTACATCATTTATAGCATCATATTACATGACTTCACTTGCTTTCTCAATCAAGCATAGTATTATCATTGCCAAGTGTCTTTTTAAAGCCAAAAACATTTCACTTTGTCCCACCATCTCGTCAGCTTAAGGAGAGAACTTAGGATGTCTGGTGTTAAGGGTTAGACCGCTCACTCAAAGAAGTATTGAAGGCAGAACCCTGCTCTTTTTAATTCACTTTGTGTGTATGGTTCCTGTGCAGCCTCAAAAATAAGCAAGCAGACAGCAAAGGCAGCAGAACAGCTTTGATGTAGGTAATTGATCTTTCAGAATACCAGCTGTAACAGAGTCCTCTACACCTGCAGCAGCCTCTCTGGTTTACAAGCACATTTTGTCTCTTCTCCTAAACAAACAGAGATAAAAAAAAGTCCCCATCCTTTAGTTTTGTGCCATCCCTTGTGGATTGCTTCTTACATATTTTGGCCACCTAGGGAAGCTTAGCACGATGAGTGTGACAGCACTTTAAATTCACTGTTCGTTACCAGTCAACATTGAATTCTAGTGTGTTCTTTTAGCCTGAGGCAATACTAAGCAGGAGCAATATTACCTTTCCTTGCAGTAGGGCAAGACAGTTACTCAAATTCAGTTAGCTCATAATTCATCTGACAAGTCACAGGAGTACTAATGGATGGTACTTCAATGACAGAGCAATGTTTCCAGTAGCACACTGCTTCATAACACTGGGCACTGCCTTGATTTCCTACTGACATTGCAGAAAAATTCCCCTCCAAATGACAGTCTACTTCCCATCTCTAAGATGTGGTTATAAATGGATTTCTTCTGACTAAGGACTGGCCAATTTTAATGCTAATAAGTGCGGCAGGTTTCAGAAGTCTTAAAAGAGTTCTTACTTTCCACCAAGAACTCTCATCCCAGTTCCTGAATCACTTCTTAGATCCAGCACCTGTGTCTTTGCATCAGCTCCCAGTTTTTGATCTATGAATTCTTTAACATTTTCCAGGGAAAAAGAAATGCAAGCCTGAGTGTCTTGAGAAGAGAAATGGCAGAGCAGCACATTGAAGACTGTAGTTCTGGGAGTTAGCACATTGCCAATCTCACCTCAAGCCACCTGTAGTGAGATAAAGAGTTGATGTCTAAGAGAAGTTCAGTGTCTGTGTCCATAAGTCTAGGTATTTCCTAGACACTTTATTTTAGTAGGAATTCATAGAAGCACAATCTTTTTCTGTAGGGAAGCCATAGAACTTTCTGATATAAAACAAGATTTATAATCAGAGGTATTACCTGTCTCAACATATTTATCAATCTAAATTCCATACTAGCTTGTAACGCCATTTGTGTTCATTTGATAAATTTTGCAGCCATGTTCTCCACTTAGCAACTGAGTGACCACTGATGAGGGGACTATTTTTAGGTTTAAAAGGAATTCTACGCTAAGAACTTCATAGATCTAAACTCAAGTAGTGATCCAAGTTGTATTGGCCTTGGTGGAACTACATGCTGTGTCCCAGATGTGAACATGACTTCAGCCTCCCTTAAGAATAACACAAATATATTTCATTAATTTACAAGTGCAAGTACTGATTAATTACTGTTATGGCTAACACTGGTGAGTAGTGAGCTGCTCTTTCATATGAAACTTAGCTCTCAATATTGATAATAATATCATCTTGCAGGACCAACCCAACACCATTAAAATGTGATAACAACAACATTGTTATGATGATTCACAAAGCATTAAGCATGTCTATACATCTACAGGGTTCCAAGCCAGAATCTGAAGCTAAGGAGTACCAAATAACCAATAATCAATTACATTATGTCTGATTTTTACTTTCTCATGAGACTGTGCATCTGAGCCTTTATTATCTTTCTCAAAACACTATACTTCTTGTGTCAGGCACCTCGAGGCTGCTACCTCTGCTGCTTTGGGGAGGAAGAAGTGGGAGTGGTGGCACATTTCCTCCCCACACTGTGCGCTCAGAGGCAAAGGAACAGCTGGGGCTGCAGCTGCACCTCGGTGTTGCTTGGGGCAAACACTCTGACACACATCTCTGTTTCTGTAGTGCTATGCCTCAGCAAGCCCCTCTTCTGGAGCGTTTTACAGAACTCTTTCTTATCAGAAATTTATCAGGAATTATCCCCTGACAAGCCTATACAACAGTGAAGCAGGAATAATATGACGTACCTGGTCCATAGCTCACTGTCACACAGTGACTCCAGGTGTGGTTCCAAGCACTCTTACAGCAAAGCAGGCTCCAAAGTGCATTAATTATGAGGTACTTCTTACCAGCATTTTATGCACAGGACAGTGACAGGGCTTAATGAGATAAAACATATGCTTTATTGTACAAAAACAAACACAGATTTACTGTTCTAAATTAGGGGTGACTGCAATCCAAGTAGGGGTAGTCCCTACTTGGGGTAGGGAAAGGTAGTCCCCTCCCCTTTCATTATGGGTGCTACAGGACCATGGTTGTCAATATGGATATAAACTTATACTCCAGTGTCAAATTTATCCTTCTAACTTTGTATTGCTAAAAGTACTGGACAAACTTCAAATTTGGAAACAGTTCACTTCCCAAACATAGACTATCGACTGTGTATACCTGAAGGTTCAGGTGTAATTCTTAACAGTGCTCTGTTGAAAAGGGCAACCAATGTATCCTGTAACAGAACACCATACAATTTTCTTAAGATCCATTAGGTTTTTCAAGGCCCTCTGAGTTGCTTTCAGCGATTTTTTAATCATATAACACAGGACATCCTCACTCAGACACCTACAACTCAGAGGTTTAACAACTGTTTCCTCTGTAATACCACTCAGAAGAGCAAGTGTGAGAACAACTTCCTCTGAGTGTGTTTTTTTAATGGTGATAAGATTTTCTGCAAGTCCACCATTTTAAGTAATCTTTGAGTATGGTTCCCTTCAAGGGTTTCCTTTACTCAGGACTAAACCACCTGAGCTTCTTTCATCCCTCCTCCTGTGCAAATTTTTGCTTTTCCTGGGAGTCTGGATCAGTTTTAGGACTGTACAAGAGTTCTGCAAGTGAGCTAATAATTACAGAGGAAGGGGGTTGAAATGTTTAGGCTGATTTCCTCACAATTTCTTGTCTGGTTCTTCATACACACCTTCTTTATTCGCATCCAATGACAGTTACCACATAGTTGGATCAAAGATACTTGTTTCCTTTACCTTGGCATTGACACTTTCAATTTCTCAAATGTTATACAGAGCTGCCACAGCAAACATAGCACTTGTAATATCACCAGTGAACAGGTATTTTACAGCAGTATTCTGTAGAGTTTTTAATCACTGGACCTGCTTAGGAGCAAGGTAAATAAAGTAAGTTTTTTTTAAACATTCCCAATAGCAGTACTAGAGTGATTACAAAGCCATGCTGCGTTGTCAGGGCTTTTTACTTCCTATAACTTCATAGGAGGAATACACAATGCCTGTGGATAATGCTACCTCTTAGGCAGACAATCTTCTGTGCTCAGCAATGCTGTTTGTGACAGAAGCAAGTACCAGAACTAAGACTCAAGCTAGCCATATGATTTCTCTACTTACTTTGGAACTTCAGTATTTTGAAGAGTTCAAAGAGCAAGTAAACTTGGTCCAGACTACTTCCAAGCATGAAGCTGCACTTCATAAATAACCTGTACATTACCCTTCAAGCACCTTTAAAAAGAAACACTTCAGAAAAATACACAATTTACTTGTTTGCAAGTCCAGTGAGTGTAAATTTCCAAGCCTTTCTTACTCTCACCTTTTGCATCAACATAACCACAATCCTTCCTGCAGATGAGAACAGAGTAGCAACTAATATTCTTGTTGGGTTGAACAATTACTTTTGAAGTAATTCTGTTTTTTCAAAGGCTTGACACTTGCTGTATGCTTCACTACCTATGTTTTTCTGCAAGTCTGGATGGGTGGAGTTCATTTTAACTTCCTGTTCTTCTTCTAGCACACTAATTATACTATCAGCTTTTTTTTTTTTTAGCTGTCATAGTGCTTTAAGAAAATTGAACTGTGAAAGACTGATAGTGATATTCAAAAAATAAAAGAAAACCCACCCCAAACCTATTTCTAGATTCATCTCCATCTTACCATTTCATGTATCACCTTCTTTAGGCACATCTTCAGGCTCTCACAAAGCTGTTGACATGCCCTAAGATTTCCAGGTTTGATATTTTATACTACCTTGGAGGCAGGGACTATGACTGCTCCATGTTCCCGCAAATGGCAAGCATAAAATGCTAGCATTGTGACAGCAAAGCAACTAAAGTAATTTTTAAATATCCCTTTCTGTTGTTTGCAACTCAAGGATACAAATACAGCTATAGACATATAATGTGAACCCAGTAAATACCAGTAAGCAGGCTGAAAATGTGAAGAGACTGATAAGGAAAAAAAAAAAGATATCTTCAAGAAACAGATGTTTACTTTGTCTATTCCTCTTGTCTGTTTTCAGTCAGGAAAAATCTTCCTTTTCAAGTGGGCCTTCTTGCTCTGTATAATGTATCAGTCTGCAATCATCAGCAAAGTTGACATTTTTCACTCAGAGATATTAAACTTGCTGAAGAGATTGACTGTGAGCAAAATAAATTTTTCTTAAAGGAAAGATATTTCTGCCCCAAATTACAGTGACATATATGTCAGTGTCTAAAAGTTTTACAGATTTTACATCACCAAATTCACCAGATCAAAGTATGTGGCTGTGACCACTCAGGGCATCATGATGTTATATCCCAGTCTGAGTGACAAACTGTTAAATGTGTCCCACTTGTGCATGCACGTACAAAATAAAAGACTCTGTGAATGTTGTATTACACATGTAATGGAATGGGAAAAAAATAGAATAGGACTGGAAAGTTTTACCTTTTCATCTTGCAAAATAGCTGTAATTTTCTTAGATATTACCACAGCTCTTTCAGTATATTTCAAAAGTTTGAACTAGTCATCATGAAGGCAAATCTGCTAAAAGCATCAGCTGTTTAAAAATGTTAAGCTATAAAGTGGGTGGGCAGAGAGCTTACAACGAGTCCATTGTTCTGTACTAAGCACAGTCACGCTGAGCTGGGAACAAAACCGAGAGCTGGACAATAAGGAGGTCCAGCCATCTAGTGGTAAATCACACCGCTGTGCAGCCTGTTGGTGTCAGCCTTCCATGGGGATACTCACAGGGCTTCCATGTGCTCTGGAAAGGGAGAAAGGGACACTGACCAGATTTTAATAGGTGCAGGATGTGGCAGCAGTGAGACCAAGCTAAGGTGCACAGGACCCTGCAGCCAAACTGGAAGATAGACAGGAGCAGCAACTGTATCAAACACGAGGTCAACTTTGGCTGGGTAGACAAGGAGGAGCCTGCAGTCAGTGTTCTACAGCATGGAAGCACACCTGGTTACAGATGCCTGCTTACAGTGCTTATTCAGTCCTCTCAGAATACATCTTTGTCCCAATGAGCTTACACTTGCCACCCTGCCTGCACCTGTACAACAGCATTCAGAAAAAAACTTGGGCATTTTTCCATAATCCCATAGCAGGGAACAGCATGCCCAGTAGATACGTACAACAGAATGGTGCAGTGCACTAGGGTACCACTTCACACAAGGAAGAGAAAGGTGTAACCCAAATTGTCACAACTGAAACAAGAACGATGTAATCAAACAACTAAACAAAGAAAGCCATATGCTTAGTCCTAGCTGGGATAAAACACTTTTTGAGCGTTCTAAATCTCCTTTACGGCCACAAGGTAATAGAAAAAGCGTAACTTGGCAAAGCCTGAAGAGAAATCAAAATAGTAAAACATTAAATGCTTCAAGGAAAGTTTAAAAACCAAACAATCTGTATGCCTGAATACCTTTCAGTATTCAGCCCAGTATGCCAGAGCTCCCATCCCAAAAGCAATCTCAGTGCTTAGAAGCCCATGTCTCCTTAAAAGCAGTCAGCTGCAAGTCCTGCTGGGCCTAGTCTGCAACTTGCTTGGGCATTGAGAAGAGGTATCGAGTGGGATGGCATAAGGAATTTGGGCATTAAATGACCATTGGTTTCAATGTAAATTGAACTGCAGTAAAAACATAATCATCTGTTTACCTAACTGTAAGTACTTTACTTAAAACTGCCAATATTAGAGATATAGCCTCTTACATAGAGACAAGCAGTTTGTCAACCTACAGCATAATAGCATGATATTAAGTTGCCTGTTGCTACATTTTACTCCAAGTTAATTTGACTGCTACTCAACTCTTTTAAAAGATCAGATTTTCTCCAAAGCACATCCCTTTCTTGGTTTATATACATATGAAACTGCATTGCAGGTTGCACTCAGCTACCAAACACTGGCCGAAGTACAGTTGGGGTTATACCAGGCATAGCCAGGTAAATATGGAATAATTCTGCGAAACTCCAAATAGTTAACTTTGTGCTGCAAGGGAGAATTTTTATAACTGAAAACAAAGATTTGCTCCAAGTGGTTACTGCAGCATGAACTGATTTTAGCAGACACATTTGTTCTTTATCAGAAAACACAGTACTGGAGGGAGTACAGAGGATAATGCTTCCCTTGAGGTATGGGATATCTGAAGTTAGCTCAGTGTTACTTGCTGACAGCCACCAGTGCAGAAAAGAAATACAGCTGTTTCCTACTAGATTGATATCAGCTACTATATATCAAACTCTCACTTCTATTTGTGAAATGTTTCTGTTTCTGTTACTCACAATGGGTAGCTAAAAAAGCAAGAGGGAAACATCTGCTTGCTACTCTGAAGTGGTATTTGCCATTGACTTACCTATGAAAAACAAGAAAATAGATAGGGATGAAAATTCCTCATGAATGTTTTGTCAAAGTTCTGTTTTAAGGAGAGGTTGAATCTCCCAGTGCACAATTATGCTCGTTTTTTCATCTAGTCTTTACCAAACATGCTCTCTTACCTGGCTAACACGAGAAATTAACTGCCTGGTGCGTGAAACATTGTGTTCACCAGTGGGATGCCTCCTGCCATCTGGCTTTACCCCTTCTCATTTCACTAATGGATCACACCTGATACTTGCATTGAATCCTACACCACAGCACTTTCAGAGCTGTCTGAAACCACAGACTGTAGGAAGAAAATGAGTACAAAAGTTGTGCTTTTCACTTCTGTTTTACCCATTGGGAAGCTGAAGCAACAGGTAAGCTGTAATAGACTTCCTCACAGCATCTCAGTAAATCAGTGGCCAGGTTTGCTGCCTGTTGCTGTACTCAGCAGTCAGTAAGAGGCTTGAGCGGAATGCTGGCTATGAGCATCTTGCTTCAAAATCTCTCAGCCTGCTTTTCCTTTTTGGGAGGTGAACAAGGCCTCATCTTTGGGATGGAGTAGTATTCAAACCTGCATTCTTCTCCCATGCGTTCTGGATATTCATTGAAACAGGGTTATTTCTTAAAGACTTGAAACTGGAATTTAGAGGCTGCTGACTTGGGGTCAAGAAGGAGAGCAACAAAAAAAGGATCAATGTTCTCAGGCAGAAAACATGGAAACAGCATCTCCTTCCATTTGTAAAACACCCCCAAGTGTCAGGGTGGGGTGGTTTAGCAGGAGTACAAATGTACACAATCCTGTAAACATTTGGGGCTGTCTACACTCAGAGCACCACTGCTGTCTTACTTTCCACTGCTCTGCAGGTTGCCTGCTGCGCTCTGCAAACACACTCCTCTCTTGTAGTTATTTTTGAAGCAGCTCCTTAAATCAGATGTCCTCATATGTGTGTCTTCCCCAGTACATGAATAACACTTTGCATCATGCTCCTGCCATCCTTTTGAACTAAATTAAAAATTAAAAAAAAAAAAAATAAAAAAAAAAAAAAAGGAGGAGGAAAGTTGAGTATCCTTTCCCACTGGTGATTTCTGTTGTAACTTTCATGGCACTGTCCCTCTGGTGCATGTGTTGTCTTTGTACCCTTCGCAGAATGATGTACAAATGTTTTTTCTTTCTGTCCTTCTTCCTTGCCTTTTCCCAGATTCTTACCTCTTTAGTACCTTTCAACTCTCTCCCACTTCTCCTTCTCTGACTTCTGAAAGCACTGCAAATACCACAGGTCTCATAGAAACTTCCTCTTGAGTAACAGTTACAATTTTTCCTCCTTGCACAGTATTCTTGCAGGTAGCAGTACCATTGTTTGGCACCCAGACATGCCTCCTTTGGACATCTCAAACTTCTCCCTTTGAAGGAATCATTCTTCTTAAACATTTTGTCCTTCAGTTCTCCTCACAATACGAACTTTGGTATTTTCTTTAAGAGCGAATTCAGACTAGGTTGAGATGCACGGATGCTGACATATTCCTGTGAACCTGACAGAACCAAATCAGTAACACCACTAAGAGCCTGCTAATCACATCAGTGGAAAGAGCAAAACCAAACTACAGTGCTCTCTCTTGATCTTTCTTTACAAACCAAGTTTGGTACATTGTTGTCAGCTCTCAGAGGATCCTCTCTGCTCTCCCAAAGCAAAAGCCCTAACTTGGACTTCTCACTTCCAAGGAACATGCAGAGAGCAGCCTTAACTCCAAGATTATGTAACTCTTAAACATTTATTTTTAGGTGCTGAGTGTAGAGGAATCAGCCAAGCAATCAATCAGCCTGTCCATTCCAATGATTAAAGTGTGTGGTGAGTTGTTGAAAAATATGTGAAGTAAAATACCCCTGCTAGAATATTTGGCCTAAATGTCATTATCTGGTACCTTTTATGCACACAGGGACTGATTCTGCTAGCCTTGCTCATTGAGTAGCCAGGAAGTATGCTTATGGGTTTAAAGAGGTCTGATCAATAAAGTACTCTTCATGAGCAGAGGAGGCATGAGCCCACATGTGAAATCCTAGCTCTGAGAAAATCATTAAGAGTTTGGGAATTTTGGGGATAGAGAGGCTTTACCACACAGCTTTTTGGGCAATGTTCCTACCAAAGTGCAAAACAAAACCAATTTGCAGAGTCAAGGGCTTAGAACAAGAGAAGAATATTTTCCCCTGTAGCCAAGGCCCTATGTACAATCATCGACACCACTGGAACCTAAAACAAGAAATTACAGTCTATAAATTCTCAAAGAATTTACAGCCCTGGTGGTATAACAGCATTCCTGAATAGCTGTTGTAACATTGTCAACACGGCCTCTGGAATGCCAAGAAAGCTTAAAACAGTTGTTAATGTCACTCATTTTTATTTCCTTCTTTCTAGGGGTCTGAAAATTATCAGGCTGTCCACTTCTACTCCTCCCCTTTGGCTGATGTCTCTGGGAACAAGGTCCTACAATCTTGGGCGCCTGCAGAAACTTTGTTACTGGTGGCACACAGATTATAAACAGACCATTGTGTTGGGAGAGGGTTTAATTGGACTCATGAGGTCCAGAATTTTTTTTTCAGTTTGATTTTTTTTTTTACCATGTAGTATCTTTCTCTTAACAGCTGTGCTCCCCCTAATGCTAGAAACGGAAAATAGCCTTCAACAATTCAGTGTCATCTAAGAGGAGATGCAAAGATGCTTGACACGCACACACGCACACCCTGTGGATTGTGTTTAGCCTTAAGTTACATATCCCAGCATGACCTGGCCAACAGAAGTTGTGTTGCCTGCTAGGCACCACTCTGTGCAATGCTGTGAACTATTACATCATTGCTGCTTTAACAGGGAAAATGGACCGCAGTCATGATTTCAGGAGGAGGCCATTGGCCCAACTGCGCAGTAGTTGAAAGGGGAAAACTTTAGCTGCTACTCTGCCAAAACAAAACCAAATCCAGCTTGAGCTGTCAGAAACACCCTCTATCAGAAACATTGACGCTCTTACCACGTTATGGGGGAGCAAAGGAAGAGAAGGTAGCAAAGGCGTCTCAGTGTCCTTACCCCTGAAATGGGCAGGGGCTTAAAATCCCCAACGTACCTGTTTCAATTACAACTCAAAATAAATAGCTCAACTATCAGCGCAGGGGAGGAGAGGAGAGTGCCAAGAGGAAGTTCTCTTTAGGGTAACAGGTTGAGGAAGGTGGACAGGAAAGGACATCTGTGGTTGCTGGCACGCCACCAGCCCCAGGACATGCATTCCCAGCCCCATCAGAACAACACCTCTCCCTCCATCCCTGATAGTGCAGACTTCACCTCTCTTGTACAGCCATTCTGTTAGGTGGGAAGATAGGCCAGGAAAACTCATCCAGGATGGACATACCACCATGCCTCTGGCAATGGAAAGAGCTTGCTGCAGGTCACATCTCTCTTCACACTGCCACAAAAGGCTGAGCCACCTCCTCCAGACATCTTCCGTCCCTTACCGCCACCAACCAAGAGAAAAAAAGACCAGTGCTGTTTTAGTTAATTTTAAACCAGCGAAAGCTGATTATTGCTTAGTAAGCCTAATCCATGCCTGCTTTCCTTTATACAGCAAAGAGGAGTAGACTAGGTCAAGAATCTCTTCAGGAACTATGAATCAGAAGACTTGATGAGAGCTGTCCAGTTTGATCCACTTTGTTTCTAACTACCATTGCAGCCAGGAGTTGAAATGCTGCTGCACTAAAGCTTTCAGCAGAGTGCGGTCAGCTATGTACTATCAACACACCCATTCTTCAGGCTCACTCACACTTTGAAAAAAAATATTCCTGCATGCCAGAAGCAGTAAATTTCAGAAACAACAACCAATGAAAAAAAAATTACAGAAACTTAGGTGCCTATGACAGCTGGAACAAAAGTTTAGCACTACATGTTGTGCTGACTGCATCAAACTACAGGCAACAGATGTACTTTGACACCAAATCCTCTTTCTTCATATTTAGGTGTATTAACCGTTTGAGTAAGGGCTTCCTCCCACATACCTATTTTCCATCACCCTTAATGCATGGCATTCTGCCACCTTCTTCTTCGGGTCACAGAACAACTCCAGCCATGCTTGAAGCTAAGCAGTCTCCCAGCTGCCACCACTTGAGTCTCACATCCGTTGAAGATGATTTAAATGCAGCAGACATCAAGCAAAATTGATCCATTTCTACTGCAAAAATTACACAGGGAAAGGCAAGGGCAGGTAGTAGCAGTCCATAGATCTAGAAGAATTTGGTGTAAGGAGTAGAGTTGCACTGAAATGAAAGCAATGTAAGGAGTCTGATAGGTTTGCCCACATACCCTGAGGACAGGGGAAGGTAGCAGTTTCAACTGCAACCACTACCTGACTTGGCCCTCTGGCAATAGAACCAGAGAAAAAAAGCTAATACCTGCTCTCTGGTTCCCCTGCTCTCTTGCAGCAGATGGCAAATACTCAGATTTTCAGAGTGCCTTTATGGCTTCCCATGCTTCATCACAGCAAGTATTTGCAGGACACAATGCTTCTGTTTGAGCCATCTTCTCCTTAGACCCCAGATTCTCCTTTCAGCCTCTTCTGTTTCGTAGTCTTTGCTTTTCTATTTGCTGGTTTGCTGGAAGGATGAAGGTGTTGCTCTCCTTATCCTGCCTGCAGTGGTAGAACCTGACAGGTTTAACTTAAAGCCATCACTTCTCTGTTGCTGTCATTGTAACAAGAAAACAGATCTCCACTCTTCTTCTCAGGGTTTTCATTATACATGCCCACCAGATAAATTTGGTCCACCTGTACAAGGTTGAATGATAGTCTTAAAATACTTGAGTCCCTTAGAACCTAATCTACAATACAATTTTTAACAAGCAAAATGTCACTGGCATGACCTCATAGGTCTATGTAATCCCTAACTGCAAAAGCTTATATTAATCCTGCAAGGCTTAAAATCAATTTCAGATAAAGACTGAACAGAGCTCATGGAAACAGCAGCTCCATGGATGCAGCTGCTTCATTCTAGGGGTATACAACTTTTCCAATACAGGCAAGATCTATATGAGTAACCCTTTGATAAACATCACCCGGACTGGTCTGGAAGGGGTTTGTTTATCAGTTTATTGCCAAGAGCCACAGAGAGTTTCTTGTGGGCCTGCAAACCAATGCAGGGATTCTGATGAGAATAAAATAACAAGCATCTGGGGCTTGATAGCATACACTGCCAGCATAGAAACTGCAGATGGGTGCCATCACCAGTAACAAGATGTTATAAATGTTCATAAGTTTCTAAGTGCTTTTCTTCAAGAGTAGTCATATGCCAGAGCAGTACTAGTCTGCTCCCCTACAGCTATCAGCATCTTCTAATCATCTTCAGTGCAGTTGCTTTATCCTTATCAGCAGGGCCCACTAAATTGTTTACAGAGGAGCAGGCTGGTCAGGTTATCTGGAAGCCTTAAAGCTGCCTCCTTCTGACAAATACCACACATTCTGCTCTAGGAAGGGACTAGCCCTTATTTGGAACAGTGAAACAAGCCTAGTGGTAAATAAACTTAAAGGCAGATCCAATGAATATATCCAAAGGGAAACCTTGTAGTGTGAGGCAGACAGGCGAATTTGAAATCTGATCTTTCACAAAATAACTGACAGGGGCTGCAGACCAGAGCTGTCAGAGCTAGCAGGAGTCACGTGCACTTCAAAAGTGGGCTTTATATTTGGTTGTGAGAAAAGGAGTCATCTTAGTTTATATCCAAGGCCAGATTACTAATGCAAGGTAGGTGAGAGAGCAAAAAGCTTTATTTTTAACAAGAACTAACAGGATGAAACAACTGACTGGCATCATGCAGTGCTTAGTCCAGTGTGACTCATACCGAAAGGGCAAACAGCTGTATCCTTGATAGGGTGTGAACTACCACGTATGCTATTAGCATATTTTTCCCCCCCACCAAATGTGTGCCCACGAAGTCAGAAAACAGGAAGCACATCCTTCCCACCTTGAGTAAAACCCACCTGAAGACAAACAACATCTGTTGCTATGCAACTAATTCATAAAGCCATTTTCTATGGCAGATACACATTTGCAAAAGGACATACTGTGACAGATACCTCAAAGGATTGATTGGGGCAGAAAATACTTTTGTCTTGAGGTATCATCCCTTTTCTACTGGCTTTCCACGGTACAACTGAGTTTTAACCTGACTGGTTATCAAAAAAAAAGTTCATCCATTCGCAGTTTACTCACATAAATTGTATTTTATATGTGTTCCCAGAGTCCCTTAGCAGCAATGGCAGCCTTCACTGCAAGAGTGCCTTTTAAGAAAAATTATAAAGTAAAACTTTGGGCACCATCATTGACGTCAATGAAAATTTGTTTACACCCCAGTGATATGTGACAGCAAAGGAACTGTTCAGATTGCTTTAAGAAGATGCTCTGCACAGAGTCAGAAAGCCAAAGCCCTAATTACAGCACCGGAAACCTGAGAATCAGAAGCCAAATTCTTTCCCTTACTGTCAGCTGAGAGGCACAGCAGGTTCAGCAGGAATCAGACTCAGCACTGGTAGTGCCTGCAGGACTTCTTCGGTCTTAACTCATTGCGCAAGAAGATGCCCTGTTCCACTTTGAACCTTCATTAAAGCTAACCAGGCTGAGCTGTCAGCATGACTCAGCAACAACCAGCATCGAGTTTTCACATTTAGCATTTGAGTCTTGTGTGCAGAGTTTACCACTGCGTTACAGGTCTCTCCAGTGACTTTATCTAAAGTAAAGACACCGAACACAGCCTATGCATTACATTATAGGTCCATAACACAGATAGAGTTATTTCAATTAAATCTGAGGACTGAAATAAAATGCAAACTTGGCATATTTATGAAATCTTACATTCTTCCTCCCTACTTTTTTTTTTTTCCCAAGGGACAGTAGGTTATAGCTGGAATTTTCTGTTATTTGAGCCTGTCTTCTATCAGGTCTTGTAAGATTTATATCCTCTTACTCTCGGAATGTAAAAAACTTATCTTGAAGTTCTTATGTCAAATGGCTGGTATTTTTGTAAGCTTACAAAATAAGAAATTTTTTATTAATGAGTTACAGTAGAGATGTGTGAAAGTTAATTTTACGGATGCAAGATGAGGGATATTTATTAAACTTCCCTTACTGGCAAAACTTGTGCAGAAATAAAGCACAAATCAGTTTTGGAAGTATTTTTATCTTTAACTAAATATGTGTAGAAAGGAGTTAAGTTTTTCAGGAGGCAACATGATACATCAAACAAGATGTTTGTTTGGCAGAGAAAAACTAACAGTTCTATAAAGAAGAACTGTAGCAATTACATCAGGGTCAGGCTTTTACTTCTTTGCAGACACAGACTCTCTCAATAGGGAAACTCCATGCACCTGAAATTCAGGCTCCAGTAACAGGTAAGACACCCTAAAAAATAAAATTTATACCTATGAGAGTGAGGGTCTTATATACATTAGTATTTTTCAGGAACAGCAGTTCCTTCCTTTTTCCAAGCTTCACCATGAATTAAAAAAATAGAGATAAAAACCATGGATATAGAGATATCACCATGGATAAAAAAAAGAGACCCTTACCCTCAAGCAGATCCAAGTTTTGTTCTTGTGAATTCACACTTCTGTTACATTTCCAGATCTGCCATTCTGTCATCCAGGATAGACAAGATCTTAATCAGTGACATAAAGAACAAGCAAAAAGAAAGAAAAAGTAATCAGGACCTCCTCAAACAGGCTGCCAGCATTTGTTCCTTTGAAGGTCAGCTTTAAAAGAGTGAGCTACTATAGCTACCTCAACAGCCTGTGAAGCATTTTTTTTATGGAGGAGGGAACCTGAACTCTGGAAGAAGGCAACACGAAGACACAGGCATGTACTCATCCAGGGAGATGCTGGTCCCATGGAAATACACCTCATGCTGCAGAGTGAACTGACCTGCACACAGGGTCCTGCTGGTCGAGTTGGTGTGGTTCCCACTCTGCAGAGCCCAGAGAGAGGGCAATGTATAAAGCTCCCTCACCATGACAAAGAAAGACGAGTTTACATGATGAGTCATCTCTCTCTCTCTCTCTCTGTACCTCTTCAATTTGACAGAGTTGAGCCAGCTAACAGTGACTTTACATGGCAAAATGCCTGATGTGACGAGATTAGGCTGGCTTTGTTTATGGCTGTTTCATTTATTAGATCACAAGGTTCCTGGGGAACCCATGTGGCAGCTTGAAAATACTTAACACAAGAGGCTGGAGCACAGGAGAGAAGGTTCCTCTACAAATACACACCATTTGCATTTGCAGCAGCAGCAGCAAAGTGAAAAGCCCACAGTACCTACAGATAGGTCTGCCAAGTGACATCTGGACCTCATGATCTAACTATTACCAGAGTCAAAAAATAAAACCTGCATTTGAAACAACCCTGGTCTGCTTTATAAGGTGAGGTAGACTTGGAGGGAGGCAGATAGAACTATTTTGGAAAAGTCGTGCTAATTATCAGGAGTTGCCCTTTTTATTTTTTAAATTGAAAAACAGATTTTCTGCTTCTGTAATTCCATCCTTTCTAAGGCACAGTCTGCTAATTTGCAATACTTTTATTTACATACTGTTTTACATACAATGTACTGTTTGCATTGCCCTAGGTGGAAGAAATGAAGTTGTGAACCAGGTTTCCAGTATTCAACAACTGAAAACGCAGCAAAATATGCAAGCTAAACTGTAAATGCGATTGTTGGAGAGCATAGTTTAAAAAATAAAAAAATTTTAAAAAAACCACAACAAAACAAAACACCTAAAGCAAAGACAAGTACCTCCACCTCCTTTGTTAAGTGGTACTTCTGACAGGTCTGACACCAGACTGAATTGAAAGGGGAGGTTCAATCTAAGACAGGTTTGTTTGTGGGAAGGTGCTACAGAGGATGACACATACAGAGGAACTCCTCCTCACAATGCATTGCTATGCCAGAAATTCAACTGCTGTGACAACTTTAAAGAACAATACTATAAATTCATTCATAAAGGGATTCACCAAATTAATGGAGGCAGATCAATCAGGAGCTATTAAGCACAACGGTCTAGATACAGTGTTTTTTTGCCAGAAGTTGACAAGGTACCCCAAAGCAAAGATTACACTACAGATCTTTCATTTCTTAAGCTGTTTCCTAATCACCTGTCATGAGCTACTGTGGGAAAGAGGACACAAAGTTCAGTCAATACTTTAACCAAGTCAGGAGATAGGAGGACACCTTTGCTGTCAGCCCCGAGTCTAAAATAAGCATGGTCAAGAATATAGTATGTGCCAAAGGAAGGCAAACAGCAGAGCTCCTAGCTCCCAAGTGAACCAGAAAACTCATTTTCTGCATGGAATGCTCCAAGTAATAAAGTATCTTTAAAGCTCTACTAGTAGTAATGAAACACCTGCATTTGGGGGATTTTTTGGGGTTTTAAGTTGCCTCTAAAGAATAAACAGGTCCTGGATTTCACATGTTGAAAAGTAAAGCATATCCCCTTTTTAGTGACATTTTAGTCTATAGAACAGAAGTTCCTGTTAGCCCAGTTCAGTGTCATAATTACACACAATTTAATTTTCTTGCTTGTACTACAACTCATAGTAATAGATAACAATTAACTATATGAACAACAAAATGTCACACTTTTATCCTCCTGCACTGAAGGGAGAGCAACAGTCACACAACCTGCACGCAGAAAACCACTTTCAACAAGTTCAAAAACACCTACCATGGTTTAAGAGTTACCTATCTAATCCAGGCAACTAAAGAGAACTGCTGTAATTATGGTATTTCCTGCCTTGGACTGTGGCAAGGCACAAGAATCATATAACAGTTATTTTCCTCTTGCACATCTCATGCCACTAGATAAATAAGGTCTCTAAAGGGCCCAGTGCAAAAGGCAGCCCATGCCCCATCCCCCTGCAGCTGAAGTCTATTGACTTTTCCAAATGTGTTAAGTCCTTCTTGCTGGGGCAGATATGAACAGCTGTACAGTAAAACATGTCAAAAGTTTTTTTAGGTGATCCTAATCACAACAAACACAATACCAACTGTTATGAAAAGGGAAGGCACTGCTGGTTTCCATCTCACTTTTTATTGGAGTTCTGTTTGGGACATGCTTGCCTACTGCTGTAGTGCAAAATGTCTCCCTCCACCTGCATTTAGTGCTTGAAATTTTTTATGCTACCATCTTATTACTGCACGAGGGCAGATGATAGCTGGAGGGCAGCACCTGGAAAGTGTGTGCTTGCAAGTATTTGAGTTAGCATCCAATCATCTCAGCCAGGAAGGAGGTGGGAATAGGCCCAGCTGTTAAGCCTTTCCAGAGCATATCTGGAAACAATACACACACCTGGTGAAGCTCTCAAACACTCCTTTGTGTGCCATCCACAGCTTTCTGCAGGGAAATACATGGCCACATTCCCTCAGCAGTGCAGCCACCGCACAAAGCAGAGAAGGGAAGATGCCTAAAAGCCAGGGATGGCAGTGGACTCAGAGAGGGAGCTTGCAGCCCAGCTGGACTGCAGCTGTTCTAAACTGTGCCTCCAGCACATCATCCTGCTAGATCTTCCTAATATCTTCCAGTTCTGTGCCACTGAGGAGCTTTTTCCAGGGCGAAATTTTTAATCCACACATTCCTATCCCTGCCCCTTTCTGCAGCCTCTGCAGCAAAATCTAAACCACAACAAATTGCCCCATGCTGCTTAATGACAAAGCACAAAAGAAACTTCACTGAAAGGAAAAAAAAAAACCTCCAACAAGCTAAGTTTTTTAAGGTGTCAACTACTGTTTTCTACATGAGTAACAATGCGGCCAGAACAGAACAGACCAAACACCATAGGCCTGAAGTTACTGGAAAACAAGAACTCAGATATTTTCAAAAGGAAAAATAAATCATTAACAAAAATCACTAAGTCTCACTAAATGACAAGCAAAAGATTTAAGTAGCACTTTATCTGAATTTTTTCGCTTTCTACAAGATCTCAAACTCAATTGAATTCTTCCCCTGTAAAATATCACATGGACAGAAATAGGAAACAGGTAGGGAAGTCCATGGATTGCATTTTCTACCACAGCACTCCCCACACAGACATGAAGACCAGGAAGGACTCTGGCAGACTATCAGGAAGTGACAAAAACTTGTTCTTCTCTCCTTTTACTACTTTCATGTCACCCCAGAGACATCTGCTAACCCCTGAGGTGAACATTGGACTACTGCTGCAGCAAACTCCATCCACAGAGCAAAAGTCTTTTCTTGTCTGGTTGAGGGCTGATGTTTATATGGGGACTTTGCTGAACAGAACTGCAAACTTATTTTCTACTCCCATTTAGACTTCTGCAGTTAAAACACCTTTACAATCAGTTATCTCAAGGCTCAAAGGACAGCTTAGACTACAAACTGGAAAATATGAGCTGCCCTGTCCAACAATACCATTTCAGAAACTCCAGTTTCTGTTTGCTGTTGTAAGGGAGCAGCATGGGGTAAACTGGAAACCCCGAACACATACCATGAAGGTAAGCAATAAAACTGATAAAGTGTCACATGCACAGTACTGACCTCACAGAGCAGCTGCTGCATCAAAAGCATTTGATGCTGATTGAGGGTGAGTTGTAAAACGTGTTCAATCTCTATTATATCTGATTTCAGATTCAGCATCTGCCTAAGGCCCAGGGAAGTGCTTTGGCTCAGACGCCTTCAATTTGTCTTCATCACCATTGATAATACTTGTTTTCTCACTGGAATTAACACTGAGATGGCGCTTGCTGAATATACTGGCACAAAAACTACAGCACAAGTCACCCATCCCCTAATGCCATTACCAGGTATGGAACAGCTCACACATGCCGTGCCTCTGAGCTATTCTGAAACTTCACATCCTGTAAAGGACTTTTGACTGCTTACAGCCCAGCAGCTGTAGCTTAACTAAGCAAAAGACTACCTGAAAAAGAGCACAAAGGCAGCTGGGAAAACCTAACGCTTGAGGCATTCTGGCTGGTGTAAACATGCTCTACAAGCAGCTCCTCTTGTGCAGAAGAGCACAGTGCTTCTGCCCCCCTTCACACAAACGGCTTTTGCTACTTCAGCGAAGGGGCATCAATTGTATGAGCTTATACACAGCCTCGGAAATATGCAGAGCAAACCGTGAAATGTTTTCTTGAAAACGTTCTGAAGCATTTATGCTCAGACCTATAGAAAGAATTATAACGCATAGGACAAAACCTACAAATGTTAATAGTATTTTGAGTTGACCTCTTCATATCCAGGAGAAGCTGCCTCACTGACCCAGTAGCTCAGTCACTTTTGAGTAATAGCTTCACTGTCCTTTGGCATGTTCCCGTGAGGCTGCTCCTCTTCCTGCTGCTGGCCATCCCCTCTCCAGAAAGACATTAACGGGCACAACTACCATAGCTATGTGCACACTCCACTTTATTAGCACAGCTCAGCTTTGGGAAAAAAACCCCAACCAACCAAAAAATTAAACAGGTGCACCAGGCAACTAGCAATCTCTTCTCTCCTATTCCAAGTGAGCCAAGCCCAGCTGCAGCCAGCACGCAGGTGCATTAACCAACATGCGGAACCAGAGCAATTCAAAAATCTTGGCACTCTGATGTTGCCAATGCAGTTACCACTGAGCACAGCTCAACAATGCTGGGGAAATCCTCAGAAACTGTGATAAAATAGGCAGAAACAAAGCCTCTAAAACTCAAAGCAGGGAAGAAACCATGATTTTAAAGCAGAAGTCTTCTTAAGCATAGTTATGCACTTGCACCAGCCTCCTTACAAACTCGAGGCTCAGCACTGCAAGGCACAGCAGTTGGCAACAGGACAGCCCGCTGCCAAGGTGTTTTATTCCCTTCCTGACCCATGTCGATTCTGCTGCAAATTCCAGTAACTGCTTCTTTTAGGGGCAGGAAGGCAGACCTAGGCTGCACTTGAAGCTGACCTGTATTATAACAAAGGTATATACACTCCAGCATTTCCAAAAAGCTGAGTCTCTCTTGTTAAAACCTAGAAAAATTTTAAAATTAAAGACAGGAAGTAGGACCAAGTCACCCCAAGCTAATTTAACTAGAGATGACCCTAAACCATACCACTTCTAGTGCAACTAAGACATAGCCTCAAGAGTATAACAGAGGGAAGATTGATTGGGCTGTATTCAACCCAGAATTAATCCTGTTCTGGCAGACCACCTAGAATTTCACATGAATATTCATCCTGGATTACAATCCCAACCTTGGAAACCACACAAGTGAGAGGTTAGCGCAACAGTATCGTGTTTTTACACTGTAATACAAATATAGTTGAAAGAGGTTATGTCAGAGGGTAGAACTGGAAACCTCATGTCTCAGTCCTGGGGCTTCCTGAAGGTAACCAACAGCACCCACAATAAAAGCTTACAAGAGAACCAGCTCCCACTGCTGAAAGCTCTCCCAGTCTGGGTGTGCCCTCAGCAGTGCCCAGTGCTCCCACTGTGGTGAGAACCCACTGCACACTGCAGGGGGATGGTTGGACAGCACCACATCTACCAAGGAACAACACCCAAGGAAAGGCCTCAAGTCTGTTACAAAAAAATCCAGTTCCTCCCTCTGCATCATTTTCACATTTCACACAAACCTGAAAGAAACATCTGTTGCTTAAGAAGCCATCCACATCCAAACTTTTTTTTTTTTTGCACTACATTACCCTAATAGTTACTGCTGTTACAGCTTAGCACTGGTCTGCACCACCTTACAACCCATCACAGCCTGAGAAAAACCAAACCTCAGTTCTGCCCTTGATTCCCACCTCACCCACAACCTCCAGCTGGTGTGTACAGGGAAGACACACCTCTATTGATGAAACAATAAACATTTAAGAGGCCTTTTCAAGTTGTTTTTTACGCAACCACTCTGGAACACATCTGTCCCCAGACAGCAGCCTGCAGGTATTTCTTCCTTGCTTTCAGCGAATGAACTCAAGGAGAGATTTTCCAGGGAAACTGAAGCAGCATCTCCAGCTCTGGACACTGAGAGGCCCTATTTTGTCACTATGCAGGAGGCACTCCCACTTCAAACACACGAGATGAACTGAGGCCAAGTAGTGAAATCAGTTTACAGCAGTCAAACATCTATTCTTGTATCAAAAAATAAAAACTCTCAAGCGTTAAGTGCACAGCTGTGCAATGACACACCTACAGAGACAAGTTGTTTTTTGCCACAATGGACAGCACACACAGACCAAATCCCCTCCTGCAAGTTCAAGACACCATCGCCAGTTGTTAAACATCACCACGGTGGCACAACAGGAGTTATTAGGAGTTCATCTGCAGTTTCATGCTAGCTGGTGCCACTACACCAACATTTAGACTACTCCTTCCTACTGGAGAAACTATGGCAAATGAGGGGAGAGCAGTCAGCAGTGTTTCTGCACTCATGTCACTCCAGTTCTGTTCAGAACAAGGCTCATCTGAAGGTGAGCTGCAGGAGCCCCAGCTACACAAAAGCTCCAAACTGAAGAGTGAACACATAAGTAGCCCCATACTCATTCATCTTTGATCTGTTTCTTTACATCCCAGACAGAGTCAAGAAGCTGAGACATTAGTTCCTCAGAAACTTTATTTTCATTGAATCTACAGAAATAAAGTAGTACCTTCCAATTTCTCATCATATTTTCTGTGTATTTGTACGGCTCAGGGTGAGATGCACTAGGATAAACTACCCTGTACATACGGAGGAAGATAAGGCTCAAAAACTAGCTTTACTTCAAAGAATGCCAAACCTTACCTATGAGGTTGGCTCCAACTCTTTGATAACATTAATAGGCACAACATAGGAAAAAAGATTATCTAAACTAACTATTGTAAGCAAAATCCAATAATTCATTACAGAAAGTCAAAGAAACCTTTCAGAAATAAAAAGTTTTCTACTTTGAAAAAATAGATGAGTCATTTTTGCTTTATATATGATATATTCACACATACACTTTCAAGTATCATTTTCACTATTATCATACTTACATGGCTAGAGATAAAAAAAAATGAAATCCCATAAGCAGATTATTATGTCAAAGAAGTCACACAGTCTTTATCTGGGTTTAGCAACACCTGGAATTCTCCATGGTATCACAGTGACTTAAAAAGCAGTGACTAGACTCAGTGTAATTTTTCCCTTTATTAAACATGTTTTAATAAGGCTTGAAAAGTATCAGGATTTAGAAAAATGGAGATGAGAAAAGCGAAGGCAGCCATAAACCCCACGCAGTCATAACCCCCACAAATTCTCAGCTAAGCTTGTCACACACTTAGTACTAGCAGAGAGTAATAAAAGAAATAAGTCTGAGTTATGTTTGGTTGACAGGCAAACTGATACCAACAGACAAACTTCATCTAGGATGTTTTTACATTTAAGGCATCACACAAAATGAGTTAATACTGGGGAAACGTAACAATCATCATGTCCACAGCCACAGTTCACATTTATCTCTGAACATCAGAACCTGCTTTATTTCAAAACAGAAAGGCTAGAAGGGAATCCTACAGTCTTTTGGGAAAGCGCCAGGCAGCCACCAGGCAAGAGCAGGAGTGACCATGGTTTTTATCACAGGGGAAGGAATTTAAGTGCTTATTCAAGGCTTTGCTGCAGTGCCAGAGTCAGATGCCTGAAGATAAATTCTAGTGGAATACAAAACTAAAAGCTAGAAGGCAGAAAATCTGTTCAAGCAGCTAAAGTGAACGGGTGTCACACAGATCAAAATGGCAAACCTTCAAGATTTAACAGCTTCTGGAGCTTGGAAGTGATGGAGAGGTCCAGCAGGTGCATTCAGCAGATCTGGTTCCGCACTGTTTGTTAATATGCTCTGTGCTTCTCCTCTCTGAGTCTAATTTGGACAGACAGGTATGAAATGTCTCAAAGTGAACCAGGTACAATTACTTCCTTACTGGTCAGGTCATTTTCATTTGTCTGTTTCTTGCCCAGTGTGAAAAG
Organism: Pachyramphus minor; assembly: GCA_013397135.1. NCBI lineage: Eukaryota > Metazoa > Chordata > Aves > Passeriformes > Tyrannidae > Pachyramphus > Pachyramphus minor. Next base: position 257,175 of record VYXB01010535.1, read on the forward strand.
GCACAAATTCTGCATTAAAATAGTTTATTGTAAGACCTAACTAAAACCTAATTACAAAAAAATTTTGTAGAAACCACAGACTGTTCTTAAGAGGGCAAAGTCATCTAAAAGTGAAGTGCCAGTCTGAAAGCTTTATGGGTTTAACTGTAAAGCTCAACTATTTGGTTGAGTACTTCAGTGGAGGATGTTTTTAAAATCTAGTTTTAAAGCCATCAGGCCTAGACTCAAAAATAAAGCTTCTTGGAAACGTGGAAGGTAATATATTGAAAGGAAGATATATGGTACTTTTACAGACTGAAATGTAACAAATTTATTTTTTCTTTTAGTAAAGGCCCTATGGAGTCCAGAACAATTTTTTCCAAGCATTTCAGGAGGAAAATATTCCATTAGGTAGGATGGAAGTTTTGAGCTCAGTCCAAGTGTGGTTAAAAGCTACCGTTCCAAGTTTCCAGAATTTGGCTAACATTAAAATTAAGTTTCCTGAGCTAGAGACAGCCTGAAACACATGACAGTGACAAGCAAAGCAAGACAAACAGGAAGTGACAATGAAAAGCACTGCACAGCCCACGACTTATAGTACACCCAGAAGCTGACAATTCACACATACATCTGTTACCCATCTTCCCAGGCTGTATTTCAGCACGTTCTGACACCTCTTCAAACACAGCAAGTTTCTGCTTTCCTTGCTCTGCTGGTTTTGTATCACACAAAACCACTTCTGAATGAAGATGCTTCAGACTCTTTAGTCTTCCCAGGCTTACTAAAACCACACATTGACAATGGCTACTAACCCTTCAGAGTTTAACAACATTGAATATTTTGCACCAACATTAGATACTTAAACATTTAACTGCTTTTTATCTCTCTTGAGCCTGTGGATGTTTTGTTGATACACAGAATGGAAAGCTCTCAGTTTTCTTCTGTAGCACAAACTACACTAATCAGAAGAACATTAGTATGCAGCACAAAGTGATTTGCAAGCTGAAGAAAACCAGGTTCATGGTTATTTACTTCTCATAATAGTGACTTACAGGCATAAGTTATATATTTGATAAAGCAACTATGCCAGCTAATTTTCTCTCAAGTCTTCTAGAAATATCACATTTGTTAGTAGAGCAGCAAAGAGCCTCAAATCAAACTACCTGCAGTTTCATATTACAGTGCAAGTCAGTTGGCTGCTTAAAGAGGCAGTTCAAAAACCTGAGACCATACCAAAAGAAATCAATCACTTTTCTAGATGAAAGAAGTGCCACTGCCCTAAATAATATTCTGCTCACACATGCAGTGAAATGAAACAAAGCCAATATTATGCATTTCTCATACCAGCATTCAGGTTAATCTCAGCAGTCTTTACAAAAGGGCAGCACCACCACCGTTTCTGAATGACACTCCTTTTAGTGAGCCTGGCCACAATGCTCCCAAATTACACACACGAAGACAACCTAATGTCACCACTCAGGAAGCCAATTCATCTTTACATTCCCACGCATGCAAGCATTACTGATGATTAGCTGAAGCTACAAGCTGGAAAACAGGCAGGAATTGCTATATTCTGCTATCAATGGTCTTATTAAACAAACCTGACTTGCTTTGCACACCTGTAGAATCAGGACAGGCAACCAGTTTCACCAGAATCCACAAAAAACTGCCTTAATAGCTCTCTCCACATCCAACACCTATCCTGGTTAATGACCAATACTGAAGGCATAAGTATCATTAGATATAGATACCTACTCTAAGTGTTCCTATTAAATAGCCATAATAATGATCCAGACATTACTGTAATTAATGATCTAGACCTTTTTGGTATAGTCTGATATGCTCTTTATGACATGCATTTCTGATAAAATGTGCAAAAAAGTGTTCAAGTCTATTTAGCACACAAGACTTCAGTGCCTTAATTGGGCAGATTCAACTGAAGCTTTACTGCCATAGGGACTAAACTTGCTTTAAGGGGTTACCAAAGATCAAAACCCCAATAAGCACCTGCCTTAGCATTTCACTGAGGAAAGGCTACATAGCCCTGGCAAGACCTTTACTCACACACTAAGAAAATAAGAAATTAGCAACGAAGCACTGGTTTTGCTGCATACTCTACTTTAAATGAGTGGAAATAAAAAGCATCTCATCTTTTGCTCAAAACAAGTTAACTTGATGACCCTCAGTTTCCTCCCCCATCCTGCGAGTCAAGCAAACTTACAGCTCCCACAGCAACTTTCAAATGTGAAATGAAACTTCAGTTAGCAACACTATCTAGATCCTCACATACTTTCATTCTGTAGCCATGTCTCTAGCGTGCTTTACTTGTACTTTGTATAGGGATTACACCCTTAGAGCAGAATCACTCACTAAAGCACTTTTAGTGTAGCTCCTACCTGAAACTAAACAGCTTTCTATATACCCTTGAAATTCTTGGTTGGCGCAAAACAAAGCTAAAAGAGAAACAACACAAATCATCATCAATTAGGCCAACCACTAGAAAAAACAGTAGCCACATCAATATCATTTCACTTTGATATAGGGTGCTATCTAACAGATTTATTAAAAGTTTCAACAGACTATAGCTCCAGACTTTACCTTTCTTGGAAGACACTACTACAATAGAAGCCACAGTAGAGACTGCCTTGTCACAAGAGGTACAAATACTTGCTGTGTAGATGGAGAAATAAAAGGACAAATCTAGTTGTCTAAAAAGACAATTCACTGTACACATTTTATTTACAGTTTTGTACACTGTCTTAATATGAATGGGACCGCTTTTCTACTTGAGCCATTTTAACCAAAGCAAAATAACCTAAGTAATACAAAGTGTTAAAATACAGCATAAGATACAAAAACAGACATACTATTTCTAGTAAGGAATGTAAATTATGGTGTTACATTAAAAAAAAAATCCACATTTATGTTTAGGAAATCACACAAACAGATCACTGATTTGCCTGAAATGCATAAGTCTGTAGCAAAGCTTTGATGTTACAAAAAAACCAAAAAATTACCAAAGAATGCACAAAATTAATGTTTATTCCACCTTTGTCATATTCCCAGATTCTTCACCAAATGTTACATGAGCAAAAACAACTGAAATCAAAATATCACTAATGTTATCAAATAGGGAAAACAAATAAATTAATCTAGCAGCCATCAGCATAGGTTACAGCAAAGGTGATGCTGTATAAGAAAATTGCTAGAAAACTGTATGCACCATACTCTTTTCCAAACCAGCAAAATGTTACTGCATACAATGCAAATGTAGAACAGAGTAATTTCCTGCAGGTACAGAAATGCAACTTCTTTTCCGAATACTGTGGATGAACAAATAATTTTTTTGTAATAGTAATGTTTCTACCAAGCTAATACAGAGTGGGCCAGAAACACATCTATGGATTTGGGGGGTGAAGTGTACTAAAATTCCGATTGGTAATGGTTACTTCGGCCAAAATAGAAAAATTGAACACAAGTACAAGACAAAGGCGAATGAGACTTCTCACAAATCTTAGCAACATTTAGATGGAAATCAAATTTAAATGTAGTCCACTCTGCTTTTGAAGAGGCTTTGGTTCAGCTCCCAATCTCGATTGCTTGACGCAGTCTCCTATGAAAGAATACTCAGAAGGTGTCGTCTTAAACAACAAACCTATTTTTAGTGGTGGAGCCGCTCTTAGTAGCTGTGTCTGCATGGGACTGATAACCAATCACTATCTTTGGAGGAAGTCCTAATCTTTCCTTGTATACCCTCCTGGAGGAAAAAACAAAAAAACAGAAAACAACAGTTTAAGCAAAGTCCTTAGGAAGGAATTAGTATCAGGACACCTGCTTTTAACATATGCTGACATCATCAGCATAGGTAAAAGAGTTGCCTACTTGGAAACAATTTCTCAGATGTGAATAAAGGACTTGAAATATAATTCTTCTAGCTTATTGCATCTAAAACCCGCTTCCAGTTTTGTAAAATGACTTACCATATATAATAGGACAAATCCTTGCAAAAAATTAACAGGCTTACATAAACATAGAACGCAAGGATTCTACTGCATTCATACGAGTAGCATTATCAGTAAGCTGTATTCCCACATGCAGAAACAAAATAGCCATGGAGAAGTCATGGTCCAGGATTCTAGAACTATTGAGAGGATAAAGTCACCTGAGCCAAACAAAACAGCAATTCCCTGAAACAGTCAGTTTTAATTAACAATCACACCTCTGCTGCAGAGAGTTGCTGTCTTTGCTTTAACTACTTACAGAAAACAGCCCCCCATGGTACTGGTTGTGATTAGCTACTCAACAGCAGCTTTAAGAAAAATCAGCTTAGACCTTATGTCTTAAGAGAAAGCAACAGCAGTACCTCCCTTAGACACACACCCTGAGTTCCTCAGCAGAGAGTGAGTGAGGCACAAGATAGTAATGGCCACTCCTGTCTGAAGTCATGACAATATGACAGCTGATGATCAACACAACTTACCTTGCTCTACTGTTACTTACTTCCACCTTTACAAACTGGTATGCTGCAACAGAACCCACATTATCTACAGGTATTAAGTACAACAAATGAGAACTTCTGCCAAGACTTGTGCTCAATTCTTCATCATTCCTAATTACAGTGAAGGCAGTGCAGTAGTACAAAGTAGTTACTAGCACATGCCCATAAGAAAAAACTATACCATATCACAGATTTGGCACAGAATTACTTCAACCTGGGATACAGCTCTGCACAGGCTACATTTTCCACAAGTGCATTCTCTATCAAGTTAGATGGCCTTAAATGAATGGTTACACTTCATATATTCAAGACACCAATCATTTTACTTACCCTATATGTGTAACTGCATCCCTGTTTTCACATTCAGTTGTCCATATTGCTATTTTATCACCCTTAGTTCTAACATTAACGACAGCACCACATACATCATCACTGTAGTCATCAAACGACTCCCCAATAAGGCACAGCAGCTAGAAAACAAAGCAGTAGTTCAGAGTCAGAATCCTGCTCCACAGGCAAACACTCAGCATACACAAGGAATGTTACATTTTACTGCCAACAGCAACTTGCCATACAGCAATCATTTTCTGTTTACTGCAGTGTCTTCTTGAAGTTCCAAATGTTACAAGTGAGCATTAACTCAGGTGTAGTACCTCTTCCTCTGATTATGAGTTTTCCATTCCTCCTCCTGTCTCACCAGCTACAAGTTCTGACACAACTGATCATTTACACAGTGCTGCTTCCCACCCCATCCTTTCAATCCAAAACAAGGTAAGAATTAAAGGAATATATTCTTTCTACAGTACATTTTAACATGGTAGACAAATCTGCAATTACCTAGGAAGAACCTGCGAAGAACTATTTGCATAATATCAGCCAACATAAGGTTTAACTTCAAGACTGAAGTCTATCAATGCAGAGGTAAATTAGACTGCAGCCAGATGAGAAGTACTATTCAATGAAGTGTTACTTCCAGCCACAGAGTCAGGAGCTTCAGGGTTTCCATAACCTCTACAGTGAGCATCAGCGCTCCTGAACACTGTGCAACACAAGCGCGCCAATACAAGTAACACAAGATTCTTCACAACAGGTTTCTAATGGTGAAGCTTGAAACTGGAAGAGGTATTATACTTCAAGAACATCATACTGAGTGGGGTCACATCCCCATGCAACATGCTAAGTGTGAAAGTGATATTTAAAATCTTCAACTTGCAACCTATAAAACAAGCAATACAGACAGTCAAAACTTATAGTTTCTTGTGGTTGAGAGATTCATCTAGTCCATGCTGAATTAAAAATCATTCTACACACTGAAGTACTAATCTCCAAATGAACACTTTAATTCACTTGCACAGTACATTAAATACAGTGCTATTATATCAGTTTTCCAGAATCACTTATAACATTTGGAAATTCAACACATTCACAAAACTTTTCAAACACAGCAGGTCTTCCAGTACCCATGAGACCTACAAGGGTTTGGCTTCATCAAGGAAATCCAAAAAGGACAAAGTGTGCTAATGAATGAATCAGGTATAACTACATATGCTTTAAATGTTACACCCAACTGCAGGCTGCACACACTCTATGAGTAATGCAAGCCATAATAATAATAATAATAAATGGCTAAGATTAAACCACACACAAACATGCAAAATATTGATCAACAGCCTCAGTACACACACAAGCAAAGATGACTACCATGCTCAATAAACACTAGTCAGGTATATGCTTCATGAATGCTGCACAACAGGGAAAAAAGTCTTCAAGTTTAATTTACAGTTAAGATCATTGTATTACAATAACAATTTGTTCCAAAAGGGAGTTCTGCAAAGGCTTTGATTTTTATTGGAGAAAATTGGTTACATATAATTACTGGAATTAGAAGTGACAGGGTTGCTTTAGAGCACGTATCAGTAACCTGGATATTTAGACTCTGTGCCATTGCTTGCTGCTGAACAAAAATCAGAGCCCTCTAACCCCAAGTCTACACAGACTACCTACATGTTTCCAAGCCACATGTAATGGCTGGCAGGAATCAGGACTCATACGCACAGGTAGGCCAAATGCACAAAGCAAGATGTTAATTTACTCACGTGCAGTCACACAGCCTAGTAGTGTGTAGTGCTCCCAATCCTCTCTTCAAATCACAACTACAATGACTAGGAAGATCCTGAAAGTTCAGCCACCTCAGCTTTCATTCTGAGGGCCGTTTCTCCCTTTTGAAGGGACACAATATTTCTTGCCTCTCACATAAGCAAGGAAAAAAGATCAGAGATTTGCTAAGACTGGTGTTGTTGCCCTGTCTACAGTCCATCTCCCTAAATCTAGATCACACTAGACTGTTTTAGGCTCTTCTGAGTCAGTTCCTAGACAATACAGTCATATCCTTTTCTACAACACATTTAATGCAACCCACATAATCTCTAGAAATATATCTACCATTCAGCTAAATCTATTCCTACAAGTACAGAAATGGAAAACGTATTTATAGTGTACATACAGGATGAACATGCTATTACTTGCCTATCCTAGTGTTAAGATAAATACAGAAAGAACAAAAATAAAATTATTTGTTTCAGCAAGGCCAAAACCTGAGAACTATTCATTTTTCCAGAAATATTTGTAAAACAAATTTTTATATTTGGGCAGATAAATCTGCAAGTTGCATTCAAGACAATGAAGTATTTTCACAGTAGCTCAACAGCTGTTCTGTGCATTCCACTGACAAAGGTTAATCTGTCCTGCAAAGATCTCTCTGCCTGTTGCAACAAAGTATTGAACAGAATACAGCTACATTAAGAATCACTACTGAAAGATCATGTTTCAAACACAGCCCACCAATCAAAACTTACAGGAGACACTGCTGCTGACAAGAAGTTTAGAAGATTAGTGTGGCACACAAAGATCAAACCAGTTAAAAATATTTTAATGCAAACACAAGACTCCTCAGCTGCAACTAGTTAGGCCATAGTGCTTACTGTCTCTAGCCAGAAGCGATCAAGGTCACTTCTTCTCTGCTGTTTGTTTAGTGTAATTAGCCATCGTCCTCCTCGCTTGTTTTTCTCATCTTCCCACATGGGTTCAATCCCATCCTGCAAAAAATGGCCAGAAGTTACATCACACTCAGTCTTTATTTTTCCTATAGAATAACCAAAAGGCCAATGATAGCTGAAATAGTAAGTTAAGAAAAAAAATATATCATTTAAGATTATTAAACACTGTCTCACAACAATACCAAAGTTCCAAAACAGCTTAACAGGAGCACTTTCTCTAATTAATCTTTATTTCTACAGAAGAATCACAGCCCAGGTAAGTCTTAGCTACACATTACATTAAAAAAACCTGAGGCAACAGGCAAAAGCAACCACCCGCTTTGCCCTGCATGAAACTAGAATGTAGCTGCTAATTTTATCTGGAGTCCTTATTTTATGTCTTGGACTCAGTGCAATGTGAGCCAAGTGCTTCGCTTATGCATAAAGTTTATTTCACTGAAACAGACACCTTTGGCAGTCTACCTCACTGACTTGCTTCACACACAAGGTGAGAATAAGGGTTTTCATTGTCAGGATCAAAAAAAAAAGAAAAAAATCAACATATCATTTCAAAGAAACTTCTGATTCACATTTTACCAGTGGCCCTGCACTGAATTAAATGACTCTGGATGTGCTGATCCACCAGCTATGTTGCACTTCAGAAGGTCATTCAAAAAGTAAGTCATTGTCTAGACAAAGGAATTTGGTTAAGAACTGTCCATTAAGAAAACTGCTCTACAGAACTCAGCTGAAAACAAAAAGTGTTCAACATGCAGGACGGAGTGGTGTCAGCTCACTTTAAATATAACACCCTCACTGGCAGCTGCAGATCTTAAACTACTTCATCACCTTTAAGAGGCACTCTTTGGAGGTCACAACTGAAGGACAACAGTAAGAGATGGCTCATGAGCCTGCAACAGTTGCCAATTTATACCTGTTTAACGCAGTTATATAATTAAGTTTTTCCTGCCTGATGATAAGCAAACACAGGATAGATATATGTACTTTAAGCACAAATTTAAGATTTGTGTGGAAAAAACAAGCATGATCCTCTGAAGGGCCTACAGCATCTAAAAATTCTAGTGAAGTTTTTCAGTCATCTAAAATATCATTACCTTGCCAAACCCAAGCATCATCACCTCTTCACTACCTAAAGCTGGTGGGGCTTACAAACAATGTACAGTCTGCTGAGGAGTCCCAGCCCACTGCTCTGCTTTAGGAGCAAAGGGGGAACCAGGCACCAGTACTTCAGGGACTATTTAGGTATTTGAATTCAGAAAGGAAGCTGTATGTTAGAAGTACTTCCCAGAGGTAAGGATTCAATTTAGAGCTCCAATTCAGATCTCCACCCCCCCTGAGGCATGATTTCACATACCCTTTTCCATAAGCATTTTCTATTCACCAGTTTGGGCACTTCCTCAGCATGCTTTAGGTGTCCCTGTTCAGCACAATTTTCTGTCATACACAAGTAATAGAGCATTTAACTGGCAGCGTGAAAATTAACAGGAGTATTGTACACCTGGCTAGTAAAATCTGTAAAGAATATTGGAAAACATTGCTGCCTCCTGTAGACATTTTAACTCATTTCACATCAAGTGACAGAGCTGAAAAAACTTTCCTATTATGAAAATTTACACCATTATTTGCACAAATATCTCAAATGTAGAACGGAGACAAACAGTAACAGATTAAAACGTACTGTCTGTGATGTGCATTAAAGCAAGTACTTGCATTTTCAGAAGTTAGTGACAGCCTGATTTTCAGACAGCACATATTTGGGACTTCCTAAAAAAAAATTAACACCTTCAGGATATTCCTGACCATGTTCCTAAATGTCTTAAGTGAAATATCTGGAGAGTATCTTGCTTAGTCAGAAAACCATCCATAAACATCCATAAC
>VYXB01010535.1:266782-279381 GCA_013397135.1 Pachyramphus minor
GGGGAAGTTAGCAATCATACCTTAAAGAGCGAGTAGTCACAGCCAGGCATTAAATTACTAGAGAGCTGGATATGGTTGTATAAACTATTGGAGGGGAAAAAAGCAGGATTAAAAACTAAGCATCATTTTACGGTACAAAATTCTTAAAGAATTTAAGACATATGACCAAACAAGACCCAAAAATTAAGGAGCAATTACATTATTTCAAAAGCAACCCTACTTCTTAAGTATTTTTCAACAGTATAAAAGCATCTGCTTTAAGATGTTCTGGGCTTAAAGCAGCAGAATGGAAGCCAGTTCATGAACACTTGTGGGGTTCCTATACCAATGCTCCTTTTAAACCTAGTTCTAACAAAGTTATTAGGAATGTAACTCACTGAGCTTTCATGGCAACAAGTTCTGCATACATTCTAGACATACATCTACATGGAATAATTGTTTATATTTGTAAAGCTCATCTCACTGCAGAGAATGTTTTTAGGAGAAAATCAACTTTGCTATTTAATACAGTACTCTAGGTATGAATGTTCTAGGCCTGATAGTTTGAATTAAGGACTCAAAAGGCAAGAACAGATGACAGACAACAAAACATATATGCAGAATTAAATTTACAACTGTGCAATTTGTAGAAAAACATTCAAAGAGTACATACCACCTCCTCCTCTAGACAGATTACTTTTGTTCCCTCCTGCCTGCACACATTACAACAACCTGTAGCCCAAAGACTAACTAACATTCAAGCACAGTTCAGCACCAAAAAGGAAATTACTTAATGGGATGTTCTAACAATAAGAAATCAGACACAGGAATTAACAATGCCAATTAAACTTAAAAGAAGCAAGCTGGAAAATGTGTATCTTGACCATAGCATTTTCTTCCCAAAACACACCTATTCCTCACTCCAACCACAAAGGAGGTTTAACTTCTCAGTTGCTTCTGACTGATTTTTATACCTCACTGCAGACACCTCCATTAAGCACTTCTTTTCACCCAATCTTGGTTATAGGAGCTCAAAAACTTACCAACTAACTTTAATAGGGCAGCTTAATTTGTTTAAAGCTCACATCATGTACCCCAAGTCTGCAAACTACAGTTCACTCAACCATTAATCACCCCCGAAGTAGGAACGGGAAAGCTGGTTACAACCCAGAATCCCATTTCCCTCCCTATGACAACTGCACTGATAGTTACTGAAAATGTAGAAGCATTTTTCTTCCCTATTGGTGCTAATCAGTCATTTTATTCTACTAAGGCACCACATCTCTCCCTTGCTGATCACATCCAAAAAAAGTATGCAACAGAAACTTTAAAAACCCTACCATTCAAGGTAGCATGAAACACTAAGAAAGGGATAGTGCTTTTTTATCCCCCCTCAATTTCATGCCACTTGGATTTTCTCCATATTTTCATCATTATGGCAGGTAAAATCTTTCAAGCCAGCCACCCAAATCTGACTGAAGCCACTGTTTGGGAAGTACAGGCCTACCTTCAAAGTCTTTGGAGCCTAAGTTCTTTCACAGACCTTCAAATCAGAATGAAGGTCATTTCCTCTGTAACCTCTAACACACTTCTTTCAAGGATGCCAATAATCTGCACAAATCTCGAGTACTAAGCTCCAGATTCAGATACCCTTGAACACGTGCAGTGAGCCAGCAGCCTGAGAATTCAATCAAGGGGCAAAATGTAGGGCCAAGGAAGTGACAATCAGCTGGTCACCAGAATTTGTAAGTTCATGCTTCTAAGAGATGGCTACTGCACAAATGAGTTTTTCTACACGTGTCATGTACATGAATATAAGCAGTGTTGCAGTGGTACAGCAAGACAACGTGCATTGAAAGCGTGAACAGCTTTTCCACTCACATTCTCTTCAGAGTTGACCTTCTATCACAAGGGATAGACTTCACCTTCAATTTTGCAAGTATTTCAGCTTACAACCAGAAATTTGTGGTTAAGTGAGTACTTTATGGGTTTTTTGACTTTGACAGAAGCTTTGCCAACAATCCCAGAATTACCACGCAGATTGAAAAAATCTTTACTTACGCCCAAAAGTCTTCAACAGTATCAAACTTTGAGATAAGACGAAGATTTGCTTGCCAAGTTTTGCTCTTGTCATTTTTAAAAAACCAGAGTGCCCATCTAAAGGAAAATAAAGTGTATCAAAAATATAATTAGTATTGTTATATCCAAACTAATTGCAAACCTTAAGATATTAATCAGCAAGGAGGTCAGTTTTCATCAATAAGCTACATGATAAATTGCTCTCAAATACTTAACAGATAACAATATTTGTGTTCCCATGACAAGAATCATGGCAGACTTGATCAATCCATTTAGGTAAATACTTTAATTATTTTTGAAACTTTACTAAGACTAAGCTTCATATGTTCCATTTCTCCTTGCAGCCACTGCTAAATGGCAGTCCCCTACCACAAGTAACTGATTATGGTCTAAAACAGCAACTATGCAAGCCAGAAGCACAGCTCCCTGTCCAGTAATTTCCTTGTAAAGGTTACATGAGTTAGTTATATCACTCTACAGCTATACACGCACAAACGAGAAAAGCATCCATTTTAAAAAGGGAAGCTGCCTTAAGCTTATTAATGGCAACAATCTTAAACCTCCACATGTTCATTGTTTCGAGTTCTAAAATCAGCATATATAAAGACAAGACTAAACAAAAAAATCATCTGAGTGTAAATCTCAACACATTATAAATTGAACCTTTCACGCAAAGATGCTCCTTCTGGATCTAAAATGCATCATTTAAAATGCTGGAACAGAATACCTGGTGAGGTATTTAATCAAACAAGTTTATTTTTCACTCTGATCATTTCAGTAGTGTTAAAATCACTCAGGTTTGCACTGGAGTAGATTTACCTTCTCAAAGCAAAGAACTTCAAGTCACCAGAAATCAATGTGTTGTTCTGAGACCTTTCCTGACGTTCCAAACCTTGTTTTACAAGTTTACTCCTTTCCAGTAATAGCCTCATTACCACTTGTAAAGGAGTGTCAGCACAAATTTAGTCAAGGCGTTTTGAGGAAACAGAGGAAGGATGGAAGCTGAGAGACAACAAGGAAAGTGGGATGTTTGCAGCATAGCACTACAGAGTAGCACGGTTTTCCACACTTTTTCAAAACTTAGGAAGAGAGTAAGGTGTCACTTGGTGAAAGGTTCACTTTGGGGCAGCACCTACCTACCAACACAAAGTACTGAGCATCCCACATTAACTCTTTCAGCTGACTTGGACAAAATTACTTCCTAGCTGGTCTTTCCAAAGCTGTAGGAGGGCTTGGATTTTTCACGAACTCTTAACTGTAATTTTAACTACAAGTTTTTACCAGTGGCACCTTAATTTACTCAAGTATAAGGAAAGGCTTTCCGGTTCTGCTGGGCAGAAACTTCAGCTCAGTGTCAGCTTATTAAAATACACCAGACAAAAGCAACAAAACCTCTGCTCATCTCTGACTAAAAGCAAAGCTATGCTCTTTTCAAGTATCTGGCTGCATTTTGAAAATTTGCAAAGACTTTCAGCTTCAGTAACTGCACTATTTGAAAAGACTCTGAATATGAACAACTGGATCAGATTCTATTTCATCTGCAAGAATCTTCAAGAAAAACCCCAAGAACTCCCAAAATACTGCTAGAAAATGTATGGTAAACAAGAACTGCAAAGCCACAGGCATTTTCTGTCTTTGGCAAAACTCCAACCATGCTTCAGTACTATTTACCTGTTTTGTAGTGGATGTTTAATATACTGTTCAGGGCTGGCAACCTCCTGACTGGGTGCTGGCTCGGTTTTCTCCTCTTCTGCAGGTTGAGGGGGGTTGGGAGTGGTTTCCTGTTTGAAGAAAGGAGTTATTAGTACATTCCTTCTCAATTTTATTGAAGTGATTTTGTTCTTTGAAGTAACTTTAAGAAGGCTGAACCCAGGAGTTCCTACAATTAATTTTGATTAGAGTGTCTAAATCATAGAAGCACAATTTGTATCCCTTTATTCTTCAACATCTGAACAGGTCCTACAATAAATACTAACTGCAGGAATACACATTTTGCTGTTCAGTGATTTGCTTCCTAAGTCATTTGTTTCCAGAATGGTTTACTTCACATACTTTTCTGATTTTGAAACAGTTTTGAGAGTTACTTCAGAAATACACAATATACTACATTATCTAGAATATGCCCATCTAAAATAAATTTAGAGAGTAAATATTTCAGAAGGAAATATTTTTAAGTTTCTGACAAAGCATTATTGGAAACAGGTGTACAGTCCTTGTTATTTAGAAAAATCTAATGCAAGTAGAAGATAGAACTCCTTTTCTGAGGTCTGAAATCCACAATTGCAAGCAGATAGAAGCCATGCCAGTTTGTAGTTATTTTTGTATTTGCAACATCATCACCAACCAAACAGCAAAATTTAAACATGCATAGGTTCTCAAATTTCAAACTGAAATAAGTGTTATTACTGGTTTAGCACAGATTAGACTGATTCCAAGTGTTATTTTTTCAACTCTCTAGAAACGGTGACAGAAATGTTAGATACTTAAACACAAAATAGTAAAATATATTCTTTTTTGCACGCAAACTCCCTCAGGCTCATAATTCAGTTCAAGAAGCCACTGTGTCAGGTTTGAAATTCTAATGCCATTCCATTCCCTCAAACCAGGGAATACAAGGGTTTATTGTGAGGCCAAGTGTCCCTGCCAGTTACCACCATCTCTCCCTGATCTGGCAACCCATGCTAGAAAAATCACAGAAACATGGAATCAGGACTATAGCTCTTTCCCTACAGCTAACACAAAAATGCCTATACAGCTGAGCCCATGAAAGAAAAATCACTTCAGTAATACAAACAAAACTAACTACAGCAGACCCAAAGACTCCAGACATTTCTAAATGCGGCAATGCAAAACTAGTATTTAAAAAGTAATTTAAACTTTGTGGTCTTAAGAGAACAAATTAACATAGGTGTGGATTAAGTAATGATAAGTCATTTAATTAATGGAACAGTTTACTCCAGGCTTCCACACAACTCAGTTTATGATCACACCAAAACTGCTGAAAAAAGTGGAATAGATTGGAAGTGATAAGACTGTTCAATCTTCACAGACTCAGCTGGGAACCTCTTCTGATAACACCTAAACTCTGCCTTAACATGGATTTTTTTTTTCATTATCAATATATTTAGCATTATTAACCATGACATGTTTTACAGCAGAGAAGCTACTCCTTTATGGTTGAAACCTGATCAAGCAAGCTTTAGTTTAACAGCTCACCTAGAAAAACACCTCAGTCCAAAAGCTGGTTTACATCACATTTCAAACACTTCCACATTCACCCATGTCCACAGCAAAGAGACTGAAATGTGAAAGCCTAACAGGAGCACTAGGCTGTGATTTACACAGTACAAGGGGCAAATTCCTGCCTCTTAATAAAACTAAATGCTTTCTGAAGATTACCCAAAGGGATCATCACTAACAAACCCATGGAAAAACAGTGCTGAGCAATCTGTCTTATCTCCTCCAGTATAATACTATAAAAAGCTAAACAGATCTTCAAAAAACTAATTTCTTCAAATTCTATTTAGAATAAAATTTCTAATGTTACCCCCATCCACGTATAAGTTGATGTTATCAAACATACATCTTTTATCATATACAACCACCCCACTGAACAAATTAAGACAGTCAATACACAAAAGCTGCAGAATACACCAAGGAAGCACTTCAGTATCTCCTCCTTCAATTTATCATCTATGCTGAATTACAAAAAGCCAAGCAGAGACAACTAAAATTTAAGTGTTGCCCCTTCAAGGACTTCTAACTAGAAGATTCAGAAAAATTACATGTGCAAATACAGTAACCATACAAGAAAAATGTTGATATTTTGGAATAGCACTAGGTTTTGTGCTAAAGCTTGCTTTCATTCACAATACTCTGCAGTTGTGACATCTAATATTCACAACTGATTTACAAGTGCTATTACATCAAAATTTTTTACAAATACTCTGCATTCAGCAAGAGTCTATCTTCCAAAAATAATTTCAGTTGAGAATCTCATCCATGTTTGCTCAGCAACTGGCTTTCAACATACAAAGAGCTAATACTAAACTCTACCTGTCACTCTACCAGAAGTGTCACAACTATATAAACTGGAACAATCAATACAAAGCCATTGGACACATGCAGGGCTATGCTGTTGCATAACTTCCAATACAAGACAACCTCAGAAAGGATTAAGGTAGCACCCCGAGATTAAAAAAAAAAAAAAAAAAGAAAATTGCAATGAGCCTCAATACCTGCCCAGTACACCAACAGTCCTCGCTCCATGCAACTATAAATGAAAGACATCTGACTCAGCACATTTTAGTTAAGCCACAACAATAACAAGTCCCTTTAGATATTTCGAAAGCTACAAAACATTAATGAAACTCAGACTAACCATTATTTCAGGCTCCTCTCCAAAAACAGAACATGACAGCTCGTCTCCAAGGCCTAGCTAACTATGACCTTGACTCAGGACTGTGCCACTCCCCTCAAAAACTAACCCAGCCAGAACAGCCTTTTTTTTTTTTTTAAACACCAGGCTGCCCCATCAAGGACAAGTACAGCTCTACACACCAGGTATGAAGTTGGAAGCAGAGTTTATCATCACAAAACAGTTTTCTGGCTGGTCTCAGACAGAAGCCTAAAGCAGGTGGTTTTCACCTCCTTATATTTCCCACAGCCATCAAGGAAACCAAAAAGAAACATTTTCATTTTTGACTGGTTAATCATTATCAGTTCCTATTTCCTTTCATCTTAACTTTATCTCACTCTTCTGACTACGAAACCGAACTGTTTGTATGTGAAAGCACTTCTCATTATTAGTCAAATAGGAAATATGTAAGTTCATTAATTGTCATTCAAAGTCCATTCCTGGCATCCAAGAAATTCTACAGGAAATTATATAGAATTCTATTCTATAAATGCTTCATGAATTAATGATATACTGTCTACATTTTACCAATTCACACCTTGAAACCTTAAAATTGTAACACTATTAACCTAAAATCAGACTGACTCCACCAGCAGTTTCTGGACTACTAAATTTAAAATCCTTCTTCATATTTGACTGTTGCTCACAACTAAATGCATTCTTTAACCTAAAATTGACTTTGCATCTAGAACTAAACTAAATAACCATTTGGTTTGCTGGTTTTAAAATATATGTAATAAAATAGGGTAGTATTACCAGATAAACTGGAAAGCTTCGTATGGCTGATCCCACCTCTCATATGCAGGACAGCACATAATTAGGAGTGACATTTATTCATTATGCTTTTTGATGTAGGAATCAGCTTGCAAAAGTCCATGAAACATCTGCCTACTCAGCATTTAACGACTGTGAGTATCTGCACGTTACTTGGATTCCGACACTTGCCGATTTAATTGGTGCTATTTACTCTTTCTCCACAGCACATAATAACCAATATATCAAAGGAAGGTGTGCATGTCACCAGGACAGGAAACAAATAGCATTTACAGTAAAAACTGCCTCATCAGGTTTGTCTATTGAAGAGAACAACAAGCTTGACTGGGTTTTACCAAGGGTTTTCAGATGCTGCCCAGACCACATTCTACGGAAGTTGTTCAGCAAGACCAGCTGAGGGAGCGCAACATTTATTGCCTAAAAGGATGTAACCCGGCACTATTATGCACTCTTGGTGAAGGCTAAGAGAATTAATTGGTGGAAGAGGCTTCCAAAGTCTTCTTCCACTAAACCAAAATAAGTCACACTCCAGAGTTTTCACTGTCTCATCTAGGTTTTACAACAGAATGAGAAGCCTGCATGTCCCAGTTATCTGATGTAGAGGGAAAAACATGTCCACTATCTGCTGGTTCTTCTGCTTCTTACACGTAGCTCCTGCTATGCTACAGTCAGGATAACAATTCACAAGACTCAAAATGAAGAGCTATTTATTTAAAAATATTCTGGACAGAACAAAAAGGATTAAAGCCCACCCAACAAAGGACTTTTGTGTTCTGTAAGAACACAAAGCAAGTGACAATCTGATAAGCAACTCTGAGGAACGAGCATACAGCAGTAAAAACCATAGGCAGTGTGTGAAACAGCAACTAGAAAAGAGGTACTAATAAGCATCTGTTACCAATTTAACAGTGTGAAGTAGACTTCCAGACATCAGGACAGAGGAAAGATTCCTAGATGTGACATAACAAGGCCTAATACACAGCAAATATCCTAACTGCATACAGCATCATTTAGAACACCACAGATTTTTAAGAAGAATACGAACATTAGAATCTGATTTCACCTGAGTGACATCCCCTTGAATTACAACTGAAGTGCAACACATGTACTTGAGGACAGGAACAAAAGACTTAAGTAAAAAAGTCAGAGGTTTTATAGTAAACATCACCTCAGCTTTAAAAGATACCAAGAATATTTCTAGCCCTTGACTTCTGAAAAATGGGTTACATACACTTGAATGTATCCATTTAAGTCACAACCACCTGACTAGCATTATCAAACAAGTTACGAGGAATATCAAAACACTTCAGTATCTTTGTGATTTTGTAGCTGCCCAAGCAAGCTGCTCTTGTGCTAACACCCCTCATCCCAGTCAGCACTCTGCTGCTGCCTTTGCTACTGGAACACAGAATCTGCCTGTGGATGACTTACCACATCTAATATTTTCTTCGTTCTAAGGTACTCGGACAAGGAAACAAAAACTTCCCAAAACACTGAGTAGAACAGTTCAGACGACTTAAAGAACAAGAAACCCTCTAATCTCCCCACACACCTCTACACAAAGCCACTCCAAATTTCCATGAGTATTCTGAGTCACTGGTACAACCAAGCATAAAATTTTCTGTCAGATGAAAAATTAGAACACATTCAATCTTCAGAAAAGGATTTAAAACAACATATAATGTCAAGGGTCAAGAGGTCAGTCTTCAAACAAAAAGTGCCAGACATACTACCGGTATGCCTAATGATTGTAAAGGATGCAACACACACAAGCTACTTCGATAAACAGCACTTAGCTTGAGATAGACTACTGTTTAAAATATCATTCATTTAAACAACTGCTCTGTGCATTTAGGGGGGAAAAAAAGGACTTTTAAACAGTTAAAACTTTTCTGCCTTGCATCCTATAAAGAATCAAGGACAACTGCCACTTTCAGGCAGCTAACAAGACATTAATATTATACACAACACTTACATCTGTAGATCACACACTTACCACCTTCATAACGTGAACATTTAATAGAGGAAGAGGTTTTAGAACTTCAAGAAACGAGGACTACTGTAAGCTAAAAACAGTTCCTAAACTCTAGTTTAGCCTTGACTTCAGAATATTTCAAAAGTGAAAGAAAAATTTAGTTAAAGAAAAAGTCACATTAATTCGCTTTTGAAGTCCGCACTTTTCTTCCTCAATGCTGCCTCTCTACTAAATCCCTTATTTGATTCTCCCCTCTATCTCCTCAAAATTCAAACTAACCTTTACAGAGCTGCCAAAAGGGGCAAATTTTGTCGAAGTTTCCCATGTACCTCCACACCTGCAGGTAGTATTGGTAAATGAAACACAGCTCAGTCTCATATGCTATTTTTATACGTTACCTTGAAATAAGCTTGGTATTTTATATGCTGTGTTAAATGTAATTTTTCAAAATTCCTTTTAAAAAAATATTTATTGCAAAAGATTTAAGTTGTCCAACATACTCCTCTTAGAGGAAGTTTTGTATTCAGACAAATGTAATTTACAAAAGCTTATGACATATTCTCAATTATTACACAGCACGACAGATACATCTATCCTGTATCATTTCAGAAAAATGCAATGAGCAAGCAACTGTGTTCACAATGCTGCAGGTCAATGCTGTACTGACTTCAACCACAGCAGGTCACTGACTATTACAGCAAAAACACCCAGCAGAAGAGCAAGTCTAAAGATGAACACTCAACTTACATGCTATCTGTTTGCAAACAACACAAAAGCAACACCTTTCAGCCTCCCTTGAATTTTAGGAGCTATTTTGAACTTTACAGAATTTCAAGGCCTTACACCACTATTTAAGCCCTCGAGATAAAAGCTTCATTTAAAATAAGTTTTGAGTCCCACCTACTGATAATTACAAGCATTTTTTCAAGTTCTGGGTAATTGAAATTTCACCCTTGTATCCTACAGCGCGGAGTTAAATTCCCAAGAATTACACTTACAGCAATAACTGCCATTAAGCAAAAAGATAATAAAAGAACCATGACACCCCATGACACCCACTTCCATTTTGAATGATGAGGAATCAGATTTATATGCACCTAAAAGTTACAGACAGCTACAATTTAAAGTCACCTTTGGCAAACTACTATATACTAAACCATTACTACTGGTTTTGTTGTTGACTTTGTGGACTTTTGCACAGTGTTATCTCATCACATCTAATCCTCAAAGGCTACAATGAGAGCACTTGAACAGGACACACTCCTGCATATTCTCTCAAATTAATCTAGAATAATCTTAGGAGAAAAAATCTGGATAGCATGAGGAAAAAAAAAAAAAGAGTTTTAACCTGTCAGTGTTGCAAAGGGTTACATCTTCCCTGCAGTGGAAAAGTATACTGTATTTACTCAGTATAATCATCCTTTTCTTAGCAGCTTCCATGTGACTCTCTACAGAACTTTAAACTCAAGTCTTCATATTTGTGAAGAGTTTCAAGCACTTTTCAAGCCTCAACAATTTAAAAGCATGGAAGTAACTAGAAGCAATCATTTTAGTAGGAGCCTACTTAAAAAAAAAAAAAAAAAAAAGCAAACAAACCCACACTCAGTCATATTTTGCATTTCCTGAAACACATTTTTACACCAGAGAAGCAGGTGACATCTCTAGAAACCCATGTCCAGATTTTGAAGGTTAGGAGGAAAAAGGCTTCCCTATGATCAAGAGGTAATCCTAACCACACATGCAATTAAATTGTTCAAGTGGAAAGCACAAAGCATTTCCATGACATTGCGCATCTCTGGCCTCAGTCACTACGCAAGTCTAACTTTAAGCCTAGGCAGGAGAAGTGAGCCACCTAAAAGGACAATAAACAAAAACTTTATTATTTACTTCAATTTGAAAATAAGTAAGCACAGCTGATATCTGACTCCCAAAGTCACACATACTTCAGCTACAGCAGAACACTAAACAACTGCATTACTTGAACAGTTGTGTTGCCCCGTCTTCCACTTCTACTGGCTCAGCATGACTGCTCATGGTGAGCTGGATCTGGGAAACCAAACCTGCTGGGAAATAGTGTGGCAAGATCAATTGTTTACTTTTGGCTAAGTTAAGGCCCCGATCTACCTACACGTCCAACTTAACACTGATGCATAAACAATAGAGAAAATGGTGCATAGACAGGCTTGTGCCAAGCAGCACAGTGCAGACAGCCCCACATAGCCAGGCCTTTAGAGTAATTTCCATTTCTAGTGGCTATGAATATTAAAAACTATTTATCACAATCCTGCCAAGTTCTACAGCCATAACAGAGCACTGCACTGACAGGAAGCTCTCATCTTCAGGTACATGGGCTACAGCTCAGAAAGACTGGCCTTTGGATGGCAAAACAAGTGTAACACTGTGGCTGGAGAACATGGGAAGGATGCTGCTGGTGGTCTGTCTTCCTGTATTAATAACTGACATTCTTCCTGTCCAGAACTGCTGGCAAGGAATTTATAAATGCTTTAAATCTCTTCCTTGTAGGTAAAGTTTTTTTCTCTTGTTCACAGATGAAAACCATCAAGAGAAGGACCAATGTCCCTTACACAGAAAGGTAAGGTTAATCTGTATTTAAACCAAGTGATTTTCAAACTGAAGCAATTTTTGTCTAAATGTTACAAAGCATCTCCAAAGAGCGGACTGGCTATTTAATTACAGCTGGTAAGTGCAGCAGCAAGAGACCATCCTTCCCTAGCTGTGTTTTCTTGAAACACTAACACCCAGCTTTCTGATGTCTACTCCTCATGATACGCAATCATGTGGGATTAGAATAACAACTGTACTTGGATCCCTTCCAGATGCTTCAGCTCATTATGGAAGCGCAGGCTGGGGGCAAGGTTTATAAGACAGAGTACCAGGAATATAATTTAATACCTGGAAAAAAAATGAATTACTTAATTATCATGAAAGACGTATACGTATATACACACATACGTGTATATATGAACTTGAATAAAAATATAACTTTGATCCAGAACGATGACACAACCCGAAAAGGGCAATTCCGTCTACCGAGCCTCAGCAACCACGCTGTCGCTCCGCCTGCCCCAGCAGCGCATCTGGGACTGACCGACCGCTCGCCCCGTCCCCGCGGGGCCCCTTGGACCCTGTGTGCCGCGCACCCGGCTCTTCCCGCTCTGGCAGGAGCCGCCCCGCGGTTCCCGGCCGGCCGCGGCGGCGGGAACCAACATGGCCACCCCCACCGCGCCACATGCGTCGGCCGGGCCGGGCGGCCGCGGGGCCGACACACAATGGGCGCCGCCAGGCCGCCCAACCCGCTCCCGCCGGGCCCTCTCGGAGCCGCGGCCGCGCCCCCCGCACCAAGGCGGCGGTGCC
>VYXB01010535.1:279791-344549 GCA_013397135.1 Pachyramphus minor
GGCGGCCGGCGGGCGGCCGGCGGGTGGCGCCCCCTGGCGGCGGTGGCGGCACCTCCCGCCCTCGGGATGCGCAGGAGCCGCTGGGGGACTCGGGGGTCTCCGGGATTCACTCCCTGGAACGGGCACGCTGGGATTGTCCATGCAGGACGGGCCGGCTCGTGAGAAGTGGTTTTAGCTGCCCGGTGTTCCCCAGGGAAAAGCTACCGGCATAGTAGAACTTTCGCTCACCGCAGACGGGCACGGTGTTTCAGGTCACGCGCTTTGTTTGTTTAACTGAATTTGATCTTTTGCTGATTCCACACTTAATTGACTTGTCACTCAGGGGTGACCTTGTCTCACCAGGCAGAAAAAGGTAGCAAACAGGAAATTGCACTTCTTCCCGAAGCTGATGGGCAAGAGGTACCTACGTTTTGGTGTCGGGAATGCCACCACATCCAAGGAGTGAAATTGCCCGTGTCTGGTCACACTCCTGACAGGGAGGTACGGGACAGCAGTGAATGAAGCCAGGAGGTGGGAGGCCTTCCAGAGATGGGGAAACAGGGGTTTGTAGGATAAGGGAAAAGTGAGAGGCACTTCCCAGAATTAAAGAATCAATTAAGTTGGAAAAGACATCTGAGATCATCAAATTCAACCTATGACTGAAGACCACCCTGTCATTTAGGCCATGGCACCAAGTGCCACGTCCAGTCTTTCCTTAAACACCTCAAGGACAATGACTCCACCACCTCCCTGGGCAGCCCATTCCAATGTCTAATCACCCTTTCTGTGAAGAAATTCCTCCTGATGTCCAACTAGAACAACCCCTGGTGTAGCTTGAGGCAATGTTCTGTTGTCCTGTCTCTTGTTGCCTGGAAGAAGAGACTGACCCCCACCTGGGGGGTCCACCTTTCAGGTTATTGTAGAGAGTAATAAGGTCTGCCCTGAGCCTCCTTCTCTCCAGGCTAAACAGCCCCCGCTCCCACAGCCACTCCTCATAGGACTTACCCTCCAGACCCTTCACCAGCTTTGTTGCCCTTCTCTGGACTTCAGCACCTCAATGTCCTTCTTGTAGTGAGAGGTCCAGAACTCAACACAGGACTTGAGGTGCAGCCTCACCAGTACTGAGTACAGAGATCCTGCTGGCCACATTGTTCCTGATCCAGGCCAGGATGCCATTGGCCTTCTTGTCCACCTGGACAAACTGCTGGCTCATGCTCAGCTGCTGTCAACCAGCATCACCGGGTCCTTTTCCACTGGGCCGCTTTCCAGCCACTCTGGCCCCAGCCTGCAGCACTGCATAGGGTGGTTGTGACTAAAGTGTAGGACCCAGCACTTCTCCTAATTGAACCTCATTCCATTGATCTTGGTCCATTGATGCAGCCTTCCCATCTCTTCCCTTCACTTTCCCAACTCGGTGGGAAGCCGCATGTTGGCAGAGGTAAAATCACATAATGGATTATGTTGGAAAAGACCTCTAAGATTGAGTCCAACAGTTAACACAGCACCACCAAGCCCACTCCTAAACCATATCCATAAGCACCACATCCACGTGTTTTCTGAACACTTCTCAGAAGGGTGATTCTACCACTCCCCTGGGCAGCCTTTTAAACCAGGTAATCCCAGCCATGGAATTAATTTCAGTGTTACGACTTGATTTTTGTTTGACAAAGGGAGAGGGTTCAATAAAGTAATATTTTATCTGCCACCTGACATCTCTAAAGAAAAACACAACAAAATTATATTTAAGTTCTTAACCTTTTATAGTAATAAATACTATACAGTTTTCAAAGTAGGGACATATCTTTTTCCCGGCTATAAAGCAGAAATTGAGAAAGAACATATTTCTCCCTAAACTGTATAATGTTAAATCATGTTATGACGGCAAAATAAGAACACAATCTATTACATTTGTACATTCAGAAAGTATATCAAGACATGCAGAAGCTTTTTTTTTTGGTCCAGTGACATACTGTCGATTTTACCCATTTTATAAAATTTGGTTCCTGCTAAGTTTTTATAGGCTTTTTAATGTAAATAAAGTAATTAATAGGCATTCCTATTTATTTCCCTACTATGCTGCCAGATGGATCTGATACTCCATTTTACTTGTTTGGCAGCCATGCACATTCTTTGACTGCCTGTTTTAATCCTGCCTTTAAGTCTCTTAACATAAATAAAGTTAATCCACCCAGAATCATCTTCCTCCCTGATAATTTTTTCCTCTGCTTCTTCTGTGTTTAACTTTCTATTTATATTCTCAACGAATCAAGTGCACATCCCTAAATTTTACAGCTCTGAATGTCATTTTACTGAGAAGAACTCTAAATGAGTGATAACCACCAAACAAATGAATGTCATATAGCATTTGGCTATTTCATTTTTCTTATGCAACACAGGGCTAACAGCATGAAGTCCCTTATAAGACAGCTATGCTTATTAACAATGTTTAGTTTGGTAGACGAATACAGTACCATGGAACATGGCCTCCCTTATTTGCCATGCAAATAAGAAAGTAAGCATGTGTTATGATTTGGTATATTTTTTTATTTGATTTCTTGAGTTATGGAGGCACAAAGCCGCTAAAGATGACATCAGAAGATATCCAACAACTTATAGTAGCAATGAGAGGATTATGAGCTACTCTTTTCTTCGAGTCGCTAAAACACATAATAAAAAAGATGCTCAGAAGTGATGTGGCTGCCTTGCAAGTGATACCATCTTCCAACTAAAATGAAATTTAAGATAGAAGGCAAAGAGGTATCATCAATACAACCAGAAAATCCCACCCCTTGAAGTTATAGTGGAAGAAAAGAAGGTGCTGAAGTAAAGAAATGCTGGATATCTCATCTTCAGTAATTCTCATGCACTTCAGGGATTTATCAGTTTCCAGTGTGAATTTAAGTAGTTGTCAGGAACATCTGCTTCATTCTGCAAAGTGTGGCATCCAAGTCAGAGGTGTGCAAGTATAAGCTCTAATTGATTTGCGTGCCTGTATCTCACTGGTTCAGTGGAAATGGAGCAGGCCCTCACATTGGTGAGTTACGATCACTGTATTTTATGTGATTAAAAATCTGATCATCTTAGTTTGATTTTGAAACCTCAAAATAAAAAGAACTTTTAATGTCTCACAGTATTGTCCATGATATCTAAAGTGGAAATAAAATACTGATCATATTTTACTCCTTTAAAGTCTATTTTTTATGGTCTTTACTCTGATGACACAGACTGAGTGAAATCCCTGTTGGTATCAGTAACATTCCTGTTGAATTCATTGGACCAGAACTTCACTCCATGACTTTTACTGGGTTTCCATAGTAAAGAATAAAATTTTTCACCACCTCAAGACACATTCATGGATTCTTTCAACTATTACAAACAGTGGAGCTTCTCTCTTTAAAGCTTGCAACTTATTGGTTAAATAGGAATGCTTTTTATAAAGCACCATTTTGTTTAAAAAGATGCAGCATGTTTTCCTTGGATCTTGTCCCGTTATAAAACAACCAGTTTCATACTTGTATATTGGAAAATGCCAAGATTCTCAGATACCAGAAGAGTGTTCTTGAATGCAGAGAGAACATTCTTAAATTACAGTGGTAAGTTTGATGTGCTATATTAATACAGATACTGCAAGAGGCAGTGCAACTTGAACAATCAAAAAACAAAACAAAAGAATGTGCAGGATCTTCCTTTTCACCACAGCTAAAGAATGCTTGGAATTAGCTTTAAGTAAGCCTGCTGCAGCCTAGACTGTGGCTGGAGTGGGCCTTTCAGTAGTTTAGTTTGCATCTGCACCAATAGAAGGAAAAAGAATGATGCAGGGGCTTAAAATATATTGCAATGCCTTTTGACTTACAGAATTGCACTTAACCTAAAATCCTTAAAGAGGAAAAACGGAGACAGGTATTTCTTTAATGCAACTCTGTTCATTTATAAAGGATGTTTACAAAGGCACTTTTTTTCACCTCTGGTCATAGTAAGAGAGTTTTGCTTTGACCTCAGGTTTGTCTTTTGCTCTGGGTAATGTTTCCTACAGGGCTGTCTTAGTTTTTAAGATCATGCTACATATATTTTTGTGGCCATCTTTGAGACATTTGTCTTTGCATTTGTGATGGTTTTGCAGTTTCTCTTTTTTTATATGCCCATTCAGACACACACAACCTACCTAACTGTTGCATTTGGTATGAGAATCTCAGTAAATGCCAAGCCGCAACAGTGCACATTTGCATCTGGTCTGGCTCCTGGGTGGTATTTTTGCATTGTTTCAGCTATCGATGACCAAAGAGGCATTTAATTGTGTCTTCAATGAGCCTGAACAGAAGACAGCTACAATACCCAGGAGCTTCACTGGGAAAGCGGGATTGCCCAGCCCCCACTACTGCACTGTAGAGAGGCAAAGAGGGGGAACCCGAGCTAAGGCACTCTCTTAATTAAGTAATGTCAAATTCAGTGGCCACTTTCTTCCTAAACAGCAGCTGTCTCAGCTGCCAGCTGCTCTGGCTTTTTTGCAGCAGCCATCTGACCCATGAGACATCGCTGACCTCTCCTTCTGCCCTTGTTTGCTCGCCTTACGCACTCCCAGCCTTGCATCACTTTGGAGGAGTTGGGAGGACAGCAGGAATACAGCATAGACATAAATCAAGGATCATGAATGGGCTATAAAATTTCTGACTCATGTGCCTCTCTGTGTGTTTGTCTGTGACACAGGGGGACAGGCAGCTAAAAAGTGACATGAAAAGCCTGACAGAGAAAAAAGAGCTCTACTCAGGGAAGGTCACAGCAAAGATCAGTGAACTTCCCCAGTGAGAATGAGTGTGACACCAGATAATGGGAAGTGGCAATGGATGGACCTCCATGAGATATTAGTCGGTTCACTAAGTAAATCAGAAAATCAAGGCCAAACTGGAAAACGAAAGCATTGAAATACCACAGAAACCACATAATTTTTACTATGGGGATGATGATATAGGGCTGTTTAAAAACGATCTCAAACCTTCCAGAGTTTGTTTTTCTAGGTTGATCAGCAATTGCAGTCTGTGCTCTTTCCAAAGACTGAGGACAAGTATTCAAGTTTGCTAATCCCTCAGTTAGGGTGCTCACAGTTCTTTAAAATACATATATTTTTAAATTGTTTAATTAATACAAGCATCCTTGGCTTTTCTAAGGAAGCAGAGAAACAGCTTGCTTTTAATGTGCAGTTCAGAAATAGAGCAAATAAATGAAACTGAGTAACAGAGGGAACCTTGTCTACTAGTTAGAGCAAGAGTCTGCTTTTTTTCTAACCTGTATCATTGTTGACCACTGCAAAATAAGCACAAGCATATACTGACATTGTCCCAGCAAGGATACTGAAAGACAAAAATAGGAATATATTGTGAAGTTATACTCAGATATGAATTTAACTGTGAATTAGATACTCATAAACTTTAGTAAAGTGTCCTAAATTATTACTAATGGTTATATGGCAATCTCATCGAGATGCAGGTGATGACATTTGAGCAGAAGACACTGAACTAGATCAACCAGTATGCTTCAGGTTTTTAATATCAGTGTCACCAAGTACTTGCAAACCCTGCTTAAGCAGGTAAACAATGTCTGCAACTCCTTAGGGTTCTTTAAATGGCACAAAGAGGCAACTAAAGTACACAAACGTACCTGTCCCGCTTGATAGCTTTGCTTGTTGGTTACTCAGAAAAGGAGCACTGATTTTTCGCAGTACAATACCTGCTAGTAACATGGGTCATTTAAGATTCTGCCAGTTCAGTAACATTTTGCTTTAAGAAGATTAAACTAAGAACTTAATAATGTGACCTTTAAAGACATTTGATGATGTTGGTCAGCAGCTGGTTGCATGTCTTCAGAATTTGGACATAAAAGCTGTCATGGTATGAGCTGCATGAGTCAGTACATACCTATTTTCAACCATTGAAGCAAGTAATAGTTGTAAACTTTGCATTTTGCAAGCATCCTAGAAACATTTCTTAATTCACTCTTACAGTGGATTCACTCCTCTACAAATGGTAGGCTGACACAAGTATTATCAATATTAGAGAAATGAAGGTGAGAAATGTCAGAAACACAGGTGTCCACCTACAGCTACACTTCAGTAATAGCATGATATCAAATTCCTTCGGTTATTTGACCCTGCTAGTGAAAGCAGCTATCACACAGCAAACCAGGATCAGATCCTTTATCTGTTGCTGTGGTCCTGCAGTCAGCAGGGCTACTTAGCCATTTTTTGCCAATTAACACTGTCACAAGGTATCAAGTATATTTACCTGAACACACATATTCTGACAAAAGAATAAGATGCATGCTTTTCTGTTCTGGAAAAGTAGAATTTTTCACTTAATATCTAAGCCTAGGAGATAAAGAACTTTTTTTATTATTATTTGTTAAAGATGGGGCCAGAAAACCACAGGGAATAAAACAATTGCAGGAAATACTGAGATTATAGTTTGGATTTTGAATCACACTTTCTGGGAAGTTATCTGGATTCTGGGAAATCAAGAGAATATTTTGTGTATTAAGATCAGAAAACGGATTGGTGTAGTTTCATTGAAGTCAGTGACAATGAAGCAGGAAAAATTTCTTCATGGAAAGGGTTGTAAAGCATTGAAATAGGGTGCCTAGAGAAGTGATGGAGCCACCATCCCTGGAAGTGTTCAAAAAACAAGCAGATATGGCACTTGAGGCCATGATTTAGTAGTGAACATGATGGAGGTGCTACATTGACAGTTGGGCTTGATGATATTAAAGGTCTTTTCTGTATTGACACTAGGTTTGACAATAACACTCAGAGAATATAAGCACAGTCAGTTTTATAGGCACAGGTAGGATCTTTTTTCACAACCAACCTATGTAAATAGGAGAAATGTAATGTGTATATTAATCAGACTTATTTTTCTAACAGATCATTGGTATCTAATCTTTCTCTTTCCAGGAAGAAAATCAGTGTCCTTCCTGTGACAATGCCACTGTGACTCTGCAGCCTATTTTTCTAATTTTAGTTACTGCCTTACTGAATGTTGAATTTATGATGGTTTTACCTGGGCTAAAAATAGAGTGGAAGAATTGTTATAAACCACAGAGACAGCCCTACATACCAACACTCCATAATAAAGAAGATATGCTTGAAAAATGTCTGGTATAGCCTCACTGATGAAAAGCACAACAAGTTTTTCACAGAATCACAGAATTCTTAGGGTTGGGAGGGACCTCTGGAGATCCTTTAGCTCATAGCCCTGCCAAGGCAGCGATACCTAGAGCAGGTGACACAGGAACTCATCCAGGTAGGTTTTGAATGTCTGCAGAGAGGGAGACTCCACAGCGTCCCTGGGCAGCCTGTTCCAGTGCTCTGCCACCCTCAAAGGAAAGAAGTTCTTCCTTATGTTGAGGTGGAACTTCTTGTGTTCTGGTTTATGACCATTGCTCCTCGTCCTGTCGCAGGGCATCACTGAAAAGAGTCTGGCGCCATCCTCTTGGCATCCTCACCTTTGAGATACTTACATGCATTAATGAGGTCCGCTCTCCGTCTTTTCTTCTCCAGACTAAACATCCTCTAAACACCCTCTTCACTGCGAGGGGCGGTGAGGTGCTGGTGCAGAGAAGCTGTGGATGCCCTATGGAGCGTCCAAAGGCCAGGTTGGCTGGGCTTTGACTCCTCACAACCTCCTCCCTGCCCTCCCTCGCTGCTCTCCCGCCCGCCCCAGCCGGCGGCAGCTCCGGGCGGCGGCTCCTCCCCCGTGGCCGCCCGGCAGCATGGCGGCGGCGGTGGAGACCCGCAGAGTCTGCGAGACCGACGGCTGCAGCAGCGAGGCCAAGCTCCAGTGCCCCACCTGCCTCAAGCTGGGCATCCAGGGCTCCTACTTCTGCTCCCAGGTGAGGTTCCCCCGGCCCCAGCGCCGCGCTGCCGCGCTCCGGGCGTGCGGCGGGGCGCAGGATCCAGCTCCCCGCGCCGGCTCCCGGCCGCCCGGGCCCGGCCCGGCGTGCCCGGCTCTGTGTCCCTGCCCGCTCGGGCCTGGCCAGCCCAGGGCAGGAGATTCCGGGCAGGGACCCCGCACGAAGTTCCCCCTCGGTTCCCCGGTTGTTGGAGCCGGGGGTGCCGGGCCGGCGGCCCCGGGCGGGGCGGGAGCCCCGTCGCTCCTCGTGGCCGCGGGCGATGCGGGACTTCAGTGGGCTAAAGAGCAGCCGGGGCGTTCGTGAGAGGGGGCACGTGTGTTTCTCTGCCTGGAGGTGTGGGTGATCCCTATATCCCCCTTAAAAATAAGGGCTTAGTGGGACAAAACGAGACGTGCTCATCAAATTCCAGCGGGTGCGTGTCTGTGTCTGCATCAGCTCTGGCTCTGGAGTTGCTCGGCTTTGATAGACGCCCGGAGACTTGTTGCTCTGAAAACAGATTTTGCTTAAATTATGAGGGTTTTTGAAAATGATTTGATACTCTTCCTTTTTTTCTTTAATTCTCTTTTCGTTCCTCCTTTTTGTTTTTTTTTTTATATATATCATTTGATGTTTTACTTTAAGGGTGCCAGACAGGGAGGTTCAGGTTAGGCCACATGTCATACAGCCATCAGCTCCTCTGCGTAAATTAGAGAATTAAATGTATTCTGTAGGCCTTGGCCATCCTCACCTATTACCACAGTGGTAATGGAGTGTGGTCCTTAAATAGAAAGAGCTGTCTTGTGACTGTTGAGTGGGGTTTTTGGTTTGTGGGTGGTATTTTCATTTTTTTTTATTAACTTTAAAATGCGCAGTAAAATACATAGTCTACTCTTTTGAACTTTATGTATGTGTAATTTCTGTCAAAATCAGTGAGGACACGTGTTTAGTTCAGAGATTACAGCTGACCTTCCTTGTAACAATTATAACCCAGGGTAAAATCACTGAAGTTTTGTAGATAAACATTAGAAAATCATTCAGTCACATCAGCTAGATTAATTTATTAATTTGGCAGGATTTTCTTCTGAGTTAGGGTGTAAACTGATAGTTATGGAAACTAGGGGAAAACTTCCCACGTGCATGTGACACACCCACAGCACAGTTTCTGGTACTTTCCCCTGAAGTCTCTGTGCCATGTGCTGGGACTCAACGCCAAATTAGATCGACTGCAACTCAAAATTGTTCTGATGATTCTGTATCTCTAGTGCTCATGTGGTGCTTGTAGTTGGCTTGGAGCATTTGCTTTGCATTTTACTACCTGTTTTGATGTCTGATACAAAACTCATCATAATGCATCTTCAGCATATACAAATATTAGTTGGTGATGACAAAACTATTTTTTAACAGACCAAACAAGGCAATGTGAAGAGCTCTAGTTACATCTTTACTCCCCTCTTTCCCATCCCCAAATGAGCTAATTTCATATAGGATGCAGATATTTTTCTTATCTAAATACTAGGTTTCATTCTTTTGAAATATCTGCTGCTGTTGTAAGGTAAAAGGGGAATTACCTGAAATATTTATTGGCTTGTTAAAATAGGCTGCTGGATAACTGACTACATGCTTGTAAAGCCGTCCTGCCTAGAAAATATTGAACTGGGAATCCCACTTCTGAGTGACTTTGGGTGTGTTGTTCCTCCTTACTGTGCCTCTATCAGTAAAGTAGGTAAGCACATGGAAGGTGCTTTGATGGTTTTGGGGCAACGGGTTACATTAAAGATGGGACAGAAACCTCATGCACTGAGAGAAGAGTGCCCACGTTCAGCCTGTAGCAAGGACCCTCAGCACCTCCTTACTACCTTCTGTGGGGCTCAGCACGGGGCTGCCCTGAGGTTCCAGCTCTCCTCATCCATCATCTGGTGTGTGCCATGGAGGAGCCTTGGACAGTCCTGGACTGGTGTCTGGCAAGCACAGGCAGGAGGGGTAGGTGAGGTGCTGCTGACAACCTGGCTGCCTGCTCAGATAAGCACATGACAGGTGAAGGAGATTAAAAACCCAGAAATTTTCTCTGAACTTCCAGCAAGTTTCAGCGACAGCAGTGAACTGGTTATCATCTGTGAATCTTTTCTAAAGTTCTCTCTTTGATGGTTTTCTTTCCACTGTGGTCTTACATGCCTAAATAACTGTTAGATAAGTTAGTGAGTGGACAGACCTAGGATATTATTACATCTCACAGCATCAGCCTGTGTTGTAGTACCCAAGGATGCCCACTTCTACTGTTTCTCTTAGGCCAAGCCACCTCTGGGGTTTTCAAGGCTTTCTTTTAATGGAGTACAAGCAGTTACATTAATTCTTTTGCTGGTTTAGCTCCCCAGAGCTGTGCACTGCAGGGTCATAGAACACTTGGGGAACATGCTGCTGAAGAGTCTTGTGGCCCAGTTTTGCCCAGCTGTAAAGTCAGTCTGTCCTTATGCAATGCAGTGGTGTTAGTTGGGTGTGCAGGCACTTACTCTGGGCTGAGGGTGGGGTGGGAGTGACAAGCTGCTGGTGTCTCCTTGAGGGGTAAGAGCATCTG
This sequence comes from Pachyramphus minor, assembly GCA_013397135.1. NCBI lineage: Eukaryota > Metazoa > Chordata > Aves > Passeriformes > Tyrannidae > Pachyramphus > Pachyramphus minor. The sequence continues at coordinate 290,221 of VYXB01010535.1, forward strand.
TATGGACATAGGCTCTGGGTTAATTAACTGCTTGGGAGCCTGCAAGGACTTTTTCATACAGCCAAAATTCCAGTCAGAGCTAAGCCCAAATTTGTAGGAGTTTATATTCTCCAGTACTAAGAATAAACAATAGAAAAGTGTGTACTGCTGTAGAAAGGTAATCGGCATGAAGGAATGTGGTTTCTAAGTTAGTAACAATAAGTTTGCTAAGAAAAAATAATGCAGGAGGTATAGAGCTGAGAATCTCAGTGAAGTGTGGAGATTGATTAAGCATTATTTTTCATTACTGCACCAAAAGAATTGAACTTTTCAAGTAGATTGCATCAAGACAATGATTTCCCTGGTGGATTTATCATTTGTGTTTCTCCTTTCCTTGAGAAAGGCCATTATTCTGGTAATTTATTTTTTCCCCCTCTCTGCATCAAAACATATGCTCATGCTGAAGTACTTTGACATTCTCTGAGATTTCTTTGAGCTAACACTGTTTCTTGTGTAGCTGTTGGGGACCTTGGAAAGTGAGCACAGCTGTTGAATAATAGTAGTGCTCATGGATGGAAAGGGGGCCGAGGCATCTGGGTTCTGGCCTCACCAGGAGGTTTTGCACTGGTAGTGGAGACAGGGTAAAGATGGCATTTAGCAGTGGAGGAGCTCTGAGGTGGTGTGTTGAACCTTGGCATAATTTTTTTTTGCTTTTGCTTCAAGGTGTAACATGAGGGACTGTCCTGCTTTGGGGTTTTGTCTGCTGTTAACTCTTCATAATATTTTAGGCTAGTAAATCAAGTACTGTCACTACTGGCTACCTTCTCTCACTGTCTTGCTTTCTTTTAGAGAGTTACTACAGTGTTGTATGTGTTCATCATCTTATAGTTAGATAGAGTAATTCAGGCTACCTTCTGAATGTAGAAATATGTAGATGTCCAGCACCATGTCTCATGCATATTGTTTCGCTTGCCAAGATGAATTTGATATTGTGAAATCTGCCTTATAGACACAGTCACTTGTGTGCAAATTGTGTGTAGTATACATAAACAGTTTTTATTTAAATGGACAATTTACATTTCTTCTATGTCTCCTTCAGAAGAGGCTTAATGATAAAGAAAGTAGTGACTGTTCTTGAGATCTCCAGTTACCATTTTTATGCAAACCTTTTAATAGTAAATGGATATCTTGTTAATGATTTTGTATTGCTTTAATGAGAACTTCCGCTCTCATGCTACTTATATCTGTGTAAGTGTCTTGGACAAAACAGTAGGTTTTCTGTAGTGTGGACTGGATGCTTGTGTGACTCAAGGTCACGGTAATTTGTGAAAAATTGTGGTCCTGGAGAGAAGACTTCTGTTGTCTCATCTCCCACTTTGCTGTTTCCTTTCACCATCAGTGTGTTTGGGGGTGGGAGGTGGGGAGCAGTGGACCTGGATGGAACCGTTTTTTTGTCCTCTCTCATGTCACGCTGTAGAACATAAGTGCTATATTTCTTGGTTCACTATTCTTTGCTGTGCGGAAAACAGGCTAAAACCTGCTGCTTGTATCCAACTGCAACACACACGGATTGTTTCAGGTATAAATGGCACTCAGCAGATACTATCTTCTAGAAAATTTTTTGACAGATTTCCTTCATCAGGAAGTTGACATTCTTAATTGCCTATGAATACCCGTGTCTGAGCTAAACATCTGATTATTGTTGAGGCACAAAAACTGAGCCCTCATTACTTTCTGAGAGTACAACTTCAAACTCCTGTAGGCAGGCTTTCTGAGCTAGTGTTGAATATACTGAAAGGTTGGTCTAGTTTGTATTTCTGTGTTCTGTTGTTCCTTCACTGCTCTCAAAAATCACTTGTATATCTCTGTAAATCTGAAGAGCTAGAAAATGCAGTCCCTTCCTCAAAGGAAGGGCTCTGTCTTGTGGGTTCTAGGAGTCTCAGGCTAAGATCAGGCTTTAGATGAAGGAGAAAGCTGATCTGATACCAACATATTGCATATAGCTGCTTCCATTGGACTTGAATCTGAAAACAGATATTTGACTCTTCTGAAAAACTGAATATTCATGTATGCTGCTTAGGCTACTTTGGGAATTTTGTACAGAGTTTTCAGGCCAGAGGCTGTTACTGAGGGCTTGTACCGCCCTAGAAAGATTTCAGCATGCTGAAAAGAAGCAACTGTTTTATTTTAACATCAAATGTATTAACAATTGCATTCCTCGACGTACTTGTATTTATGGATAAAATGTACAGTTAATCTGTAATGTATGTAATATATATGTATATATATATCACGGATAGCCTGATATTTTTCTTAAGCTAAGGGGTTTTTTTGGTCTTCTGTTTTGCATACCTTCAAGGTATTTGGTTAAAAACAAGTTCTCATTAAGCAAAACTGCATGATCTCAGATTAAGCCCAAGACAATTTTACATTCTAAAGGACATGTGTAAATTCAATTAAAGTGATTGCTCAGAATAATTTTAAATACAGTGTACTACTTGGCACTGTTTCCTAGATGTTTGTCTATTATAATTCAGGGTGTAATGGCATGCAAGGAGACAGACAGTCTGTCCCCACAGTCTTGGTTCCAACTGTCTTTTCTCTCTCTTATTTTTTTTTTTTTTGTGCTATAAAATAGGTATTTTTGGAAATTCATCATGGTGGCTCTAAATGATGTGCACAGAGGATGGAGGGGGTAATTTTGTGGAAGTTGGACACAAGTTCTCTGTAACTGTACAGTGAGGTGGTTTTTGCATACCTGCTAATAGGTGTACTGACAGTGTCAAATGCCAAGTTGTGCAAAGCAGCCATACCTGAAGGGGAGCCTGAAGAGGAGTGTCAGCCTTAAGGCTGGAAAGTGCTGATAGAGGGTTTCCAGAGCTAACTTTAAATGAACTACTCCTATGCAAAGGCAGTTCAGAAACACCATCTCTGAGTATGCCTTGAATTCTGTTCTGTGGTGCCTTCCTAGCTTCCTGTGCTTGGGTGTCATAGAATGGCCTGGGTTGGAAGGGACCTTAAAGATCATCTAGTTCCAACTCCTCTGCCATGGGCAAGCACACCCTCAGGGTGCTCAGAGCTCCATCCAGCCTGGCCTTGAACACTTCCAGGGATGGGGTATCCACAACTTCTCTGGGTACCTTATTTATATATAGTCTGGTTATGTCTGTGCTATACAGGGGTTTGCAGTATAGTAATATTCTAATCTTGGTTGATGTAGCATCCTTTTCTCCTCTGGAATTTGCAGTTGGCTGTGCTTTTCCATCTCTTAATCAGGTTGCATGGATACATGAACAAAAAGAATAAGAAACTCTCTGTTATTGCTGTAAGGATGACAATAAACATAGCATGGAAATTTTTCTCCTAATTAGTTCAATTACTGTTTTAAAGGGTTTTGGTTTGTTCTTTCAGTGGCTGATTTAAAGAAAAAAAAAAAGCTTAACCTATTTCGTAGTGATCATTGTGTTAGTAGTGAAAATGCACTGTAGTGTAGAACAAATTCTGATGATTCTGTCAATATTTCAACCAGTAAATAGATTTTTGGCTGAGTCCTTAAGGTAAAAATAATTTACAGCAATAACATGGCTTCCACAAGTTGATCCAACAGAAATCTTTCTGGATGGTAATGCTGGTTGTGCCTTTGGTTACCTTGGTGTATATGCACAGGTTCTGGTGAACACTGGGTTGAGCTTGTCTGTAAACACAAAACTGATGGGATTGATTTAAGAATGGCTTGAAGCCAGAAATGTTGTTCAAGGTTTGAATATGTTGACAATCTCTGTCTAAAAACCACATATTTTTCTTACTGATAGAATAGTTGTACCCAGGATTGCTGTAAACAAATCAAGGACTACCCCTCTGCCTTTTTGTTTTGTCATATATTTAACCTCTCTTCTTGTACAGTCCTCTCTAGTGTTTCCAAGTCTGTCCTGTTTGCTATATAAAACCCACGTCATAAAAAGAAAAATGTTTCAGGTGAGAAGGGTGGGGGTATTAATATCAGGCATACTGATGGATAATAATCCAGAAAGTCTTCCAAGAAACTTGAAACCAAATTCATATTATTCCTGTGTACTTCCTCCTGAAGCTATTTAGTATTTTAAAATATAGCCGTGCAGTCTTACATGTTCCTTTTTTCACCATATCAGGAAAAAAAAATCTCCATTTTCTTAATTTGAATATTAAAAATCACCCTGGATATTTTTTTCTAGGTTTGTTTTATTTAGTAATTGAAAATTTTCTATCCTGACCTGTGTCGGGGCATAGAAATATGGAAGAATTGTTAGGAGACAGGAATGGTAATTGGAAGATATTGAGTAAATATTGAGAAGACTCAGTGAAAAGCATCATTTTTTCCAAAAAATGTTCAGAAGGTGGTCCAGGTGGAGAGAAAAAGCATCTTTCTTCCATAGCTTGTCAGGAAGTCTGAGGTATAGGAGGTGAGGGTACTTGCAGTGTGCAGTGGTACCTTGGTAGTGCTTTGTTGCCAGGGCTGTGATTCTCCAACCTGTGAGATGACAGCTGCCGTATTTTTCTCTGGATTTGCCAAGGCAGAACTCTGCAGTCGTGTGCAACGTGGTGCTTGTGCAGTAAGTTGTTGAATATAAATAATTTGTGTGTAGCCAGCAAGTCCAGTGCTTACAGGAAGCGTATGACTGATCCTACACAAAATAGATGGGTTGTAGGTGGATGTGCAGTGTATCCTTTGAGTGCCTTCCAAAGGTGCCAGACCAAGGCATAGATACTCATTAATTGTACACTGCACATGTAATAGCCCTTGCTCACAAAAATGCTTTGGATTTACCGCCTCTGTGGGCTTGTTGCAGTTGATGGATGTGCACATCCCCGTGTGTCTGTGACGTCCTGCTGTACTGCAGCTCATGTGGAGCCGTGCTCTAGGAGTTCTGATGGAGCTGCTACTCCTCTGGAAATAGAGGTCAAGTAGAATCTTGGAAACGTGTTTGGGAAAATTCAGGCTTATGGCAGCCTTATGCAGGATCCTCTTCAGCTGTTCAGAGCTGCCAGGGATAAAAAGCCAAAATGGAGCCTGTTGTCAGGTTATGGTACTGTCAGTGGTGCTGAGTTTGCCTGATGGGTGTTTTCTGGTTATGGGCCATTGAAGAGGAAAAGACTGTTGGTATAGGACAAAGGAATGACATTGGAGAATATATCCCAAAATTTCATGGGAAGGAGAGAATGAACTACAACCAGTAACTACCACAGCTTATGTATCTCTTCATTCAGCAAATGCTCCTTTATGTTCAAATAAGTGGATTCTAGGTTTGCAGATCTGGTAGCTGCTCTAAGTCCTTAGTTGTGTAATCCTTCTGCTTCAGAACAGAGACCTCATGTTTGAAAAGGGATTAAAACCATACTGGTGCTTCCAGTGTCCTTGAAAATAGCGTTTTTAGCTTTTTAATTTTTTACTTAAAATAGGCTTCAGTTAAAACCTGCTCCTTTTCTCCCAGCTCTCCAACAGAAAACAGAAATTAGCGCATTCCAAAGGCCTATATGCAGTGGGTTGTACAGTAAAACCTGCTGCTTATTTAAAGTGACCTTCTCTCTGGTCATCCAGACTGTTGGTTTCAGAGCCTCTTGTTGCACAGACAGAACATTTCGTAGCACCACAGCACGTCTTGTGCTGGTCCAGAGAGTGTGGTGACCCCTGGTATGTGGTGTAGGAAGCAGAAGACAACAAGCAACTCGTTTTGGTAATCAGAGAAACAGCACACAAATGGGTCTTTTTGAACAGGGGTGTATTTGTGCACCACTTTACTGTGTTTTTGTGGACTCATTTTGGTAACTGCTGGTTGCAAGAGTAGAGGAAAAGGGGAGAAGATGGTCCTACAGGAGCAGACAGCTAAGACCGCTCGGTAGCAACTGTGAAGCAGCGGTAGAATGTTATACGTTGGGTTTAGTTTACGAATGTGTTGTCTTGGACTGCTTGAGTGTTGTATACATTAGATTGAATCAGTTGTTGGCTCTTGGACTGCTTGAGTGTTGTATACATTAGATTGAATCAGTTGTTGGCTCTGGATGGTAGTTCTACAATGATGATTCAGCATTAGTATTGTCTTTCCTTATAAAGGAAAACAGTTTGCTTCCTGCTTCTTTATTGTAAATGATTGGAATTAGCTGTTTACTAATGATTGTTTTGAGTGCACATAGCCATTGAATTAGAATTTCTGCTACAAACCCGAGTAATTTGCTAATTAGCACCTTAAAGGATCACCTTTAATACTGCCTTCTGCAGCTTTTCTACTTAAATCTTTCTCTTTTTTTCATGTCTTTCCTTCCTCTTAGTCTTTCTTTATTCTTCTCCAGCTGCCAGCCATTTCCATCTGCCCCTTTGCTGATTCATTGTCTGTGCAACCGCTCTATTATTGCTTATAAAAAAAGAGAATCACTCTTTTCTTGATTTGCATTTCAAGTTTCTCTTTTTTTTTCCCCCCATTTCCTATGTTTGTTTAGTAGCCCTCATTTCCCACCCTTTAATGTACTTCATTAGTTCCCCTGTGATTGTGCTGATTGGTCTCTCTTGCTTTCCCGTGCTGGAGAAGAAGGCAGAAGGGATGCAGTTAGCAGGAGGAGATGGCTTGTAGGAGCCAAGGGAGGACCATCCTGCCCACTGCAGTGCTGTAAGATCATGTACAGAGAGAGACTCTGTGCTTCGGCCAACCCGGAGCAACCATGGTGTTTAGTGACTCATGAAAATGATAAGGGAACAATATTTAGTATATAGGATTAGATCAGTGTATTTCACTACCATGAGTGTTTGGCTGCTCTTTCTGCCTATTCTGGTTAACTAACTTTTGAATGTAGTATTTTCTGTTATTAAGACTAGCAGTTTCATGCATGTTGCTATAAGGGTTAATAAAATCACTCTTCTAGTTTTCTTTTAAAATACGCTTGCTCTCTATTTTGCGAGGATGACCATGTTAATGCTACTTAAAACAAGTGTTTATATATTTTGTTTGCAATTCTAGGAATGCTTTAAGGGCAGCTGGGCCACTCACAAGTTATTACACAAGAAAGCAAGTAAGTTCACTCCTTTTTTAATCCATTTTAATATTGTTTTGAGTTGGTTTTGCCCTGTGCAGTGAGCTCTGGGTGGCCCTGATTGAGCAGGGGACTGGACCAGATGACCTCCAGAGATCCCTTCCAACCCAAGAATGGTGTTGGGTTTTTTCCAAGATATGGGGCACTGAATTCTGCATATATGAAGTTTTGACCAGTTTGCGGTAATCTTAAGTGCTGCATAAAATTTCAGAGACAGAAGTGCACAGAAGTCTCTCTGTACACTTTTCTATTTGTATGAATTATTGCTTGATTTACATTGGCAGGTGTATGAACAGAGAAAGAAGGATGCTGAAATAAAGGGCAAGAAGAATAAAAATCGTTATTGTAAGACTTCTTCCTTCATAGCATTTTGGCATCTATTGCAGTAAAAGACAATAAAGTGGGAAATGTCCGTGCAAAGTCTTTGCGATCAGACACTTCGTGTGTTGGAACTCAAGCAAGTCAGAGTGCAACTTCTCTGTACATTTGGAGTGTATTCCTTTGGGAAAAAAAGGGAAAATGCTTGTGTGCCTGGTGCAGCCATTGATGGGAGGATGTATCATAACTAGGATTTTCCTGAGTTTGAAGGTAGTAAGAGTACCTGTATGCCTTAGTTACAGCTGGTAGCTCTGGCACACAAATATGAGTAGGCTGGTAGATTCTACCTTACCTGAGTAGTGAAAACACCCCATGACTTTAAAACCAAAATGAGAGAAGTCCTCAGTTCTGCCCCCCTTGCCTCCATTCCCCCATCACCCTGCCTGTCTTCATTAAGCGCTGCTTTAAAGGGAGTTAGGACATGTCAGAAATTCAAATCCTCAAATAATTTACCTCCTTTCCTAAAACCCAATAAAGCTCGCTTTTCCATGATAAATGTTGAATGATAGGTTTGAGTAGTACAGTCAATTACAAATGTATTCCTTTGTTCTGCCTTCCCAGTGTAGGGATCTCATAGTTCACACGTGCATTTTGTATCCTATTACTTTGTATCTGCATGACTATGAAAAAGTTTGGATTTTTAAATTATTATTTCTCAGTGGTTCATCTAAACTAAGTATCATTGAGCAGATGGCTCAGGTGTCAGCTGCAGAGACTGAGGAATTAGGGCTTGCTATGGCAGACCTTTTGCCATCTCTTCATCCTGGTGAGATATAAAAAGAGAAAACAACTTACCATGTTACGAGTTAAAGATTAATACGACCATGCTCTTTCTTAACCCTTACATCCTCTTTGTGAGTAAATATTTCTCCTTTCGGTAATGCTCACAATCTGCTTGCCTTTGCATAAACACCTTCAGTCTGTCCTCTTAGGACTGTGTTATTTGTGAATGAAGTCAGTCGCTGGACCACATCAGGCATGAATTTGACAAGGTTAAGAGAGCTAGGAAACCTCCAGCAGTTTGGGAACATCTTGTAAGGTGTGCACACTGCTTGTCCAGAAATGCAGAAGTGGCACCATCTGCACTCCCTTCATCAGATCTGGAGAGGTAACAGGCTCCATTGAAACTGACGGCTGGGTGGTCTCCTTCCCACCTCAGGTCATTTCTGTCACTGGGTTCCAAAAGAGATCACAGGAAAGGAACATTCCTCTACAATGCAAGAGTGTTAACTGAAGGGATAGTGGGTGTCTCTGTAGAAATATGCTTTTTCCCAGGAATGAAAACAAGCACTAGGTTATAAAACTACAAATGAAGAACAACTTAATTACTACATTTCATTTGTGCATTAAGTCCTGACATTCCCCAATTTGTGATCGAATAGAGTGGAAAAATTGTGAATTTCAAATGTGAAGAACTTAGGGCAATACAAAACGATAACTGCTACTTATACTTTCATGTATCAGTATGTAAGATGCCTGAATGAGTCAGATCTAGACTTACGTACTTCTAAGTCATTTTCTAGACCCCCCCCCTAGTTCTTATTCTGAAGTAGGACTGATTTTGCTGCTGCAATTTTCCCCTCCCTTTTTCTTGTCTTTTCAGAAGATGAAAAAGCCAAGCGTGAAGTGTCCTCGTGGACCCTGGAAGGTGACGTTAACACAAATCCCTGGTCTGGTTATCGATATACTGGTAAACTCAGGCCACACTATCCACTGGTAAGCAGTAGGTGCCACTCTTTACCTCCAGCACTGCTACATTCTGTAGCAACTAATGGACCACTCCTGACCTGGTTACCTTCCACATTTTAGCTGAGAGAGGAAAGCTTGTTAAGCAGTCTGAACCTGATGGCAGGGACATGTATAACTGTCCTTATTGTGGTTCATTTTGATTTAACTTGTTCTATCTCTTGGTATATTTAAAATTAAAGAAGTGAGGTAACATGCATCAGTAACAGGCTTAAGCTCATTCCTTTTAGCTGTATCTTTTGACATTTATTTTGCAAGAAAGCTACTGCTCATTCAGATGACGTCTCCTAGCTGTTCACTGTCCTCGCCAGTTATGGAGCAGTGTGTTTCAGAAAAACTCAGGTGAATTAATTTAGAGTTTAAATCAATAGTTTTATATTATTTTACATAAATGGTTTGAAATATCCTGGTGAGTGAACTGGTGAACAGCTCTTCTGAAGGAACAGAAGAGGTTATTGTACTGTCCAGCACTGGAATGCTCAAGAACAATAAGAGGTCAGTAAGACCTTTGGCTGTGACAGGTGGGTTTAGAAGATGATCACCTCAGTATAGCTGTGGTTTTAGAAGATGATCACCTCAGTATAGCTGTGGTTTTAAATTGGTACAATTTTGTATATGGAATAAGCCAAAGCTGCTTTACAGGAATAATGGTGTTTTGCTTGCATTTGTCTCTTCCAATTGACCTGTGCTGGAAATGCTACCCCAGTGGTATCCCCTCTGTAGTCTTCTCCATCTGTTACAGGCTTATGGGAGAACAGATTAACAGAGCCTGAGTCCATGTGAGTTTGTTAGTGTTGTTGGAGAAAAGGGTGTTTTGGATATTTCACTGGCCACACAATTTAGTGGTGTTATCACTGAACATTGGCTTTTTTGTCTTCTGACTGCTGCAGGAGTGATGCAAATGAAACTAGTGCTAATGAATGCAGCGATGATTAGAAATAGTGATCTTACTAGAGAGAGGAAGGATGTATTTGGAACCAGTGCACTTGTACTCTGGAAAGTAGCAGAAAAAACACTGCAATGTAACAGGGATAATATGTTGTTAAACCAGTTTGAATTAGTTTAAAAATAGAAGTTTAATTTTTACAAAAGCGTGGAGTTGGATACTAAAAGTTATATAATATGAAGGCAATAAAGAGTAACAGGAGAGTGAGAAATGAAAATTTGAAGTATTTTGCAGTGTTTGCACACTTCATAACATTTTCTAAGTGGACTTAGCCATATTTTACTGTATTTAATTTTGGTGAATGAGTTTTTCTGACTACAGCAACCTAACCAGCTTTGCCTTTGATTTATTTAGACACCAACAAGACCTGTGCCAAGTTATATTCAGAGACCGGACTATGCTGATCACCCATTAGGTAACTTGAAACAAATCACAGTTATGGAGTTTGCTTTCTATTCTTCTATTTTCCTTTTAATCAAAAAAAGCCTATAAAGCACGAAGCAGATACTTGAGAAAGGAACCTCTATTGTCTGTTCTTCTCCCTATACTTTTTCCCCTTGTTAAGTTACTGATTTTTCAAAAATAATGGTTACAAGTATTTTATGGAAGTTCAAAGTTTGTAATGTGTTATCTTTGAGAGGTGTTCAGGGAATTTAAAAAACCCCAGACATACAAGTCCTGTTGTTGACTTCATAGCAAACCACAATCAGTTGACTGTCACAGATGAATTCTAAGCCATTCTCTGTGGCATCAATGTAACTGTAGAAAATGTGTTATGAAATAACAAAAACCTGCAGTAAGCAACTCCCTGAAGAAAACTCACGTGTGAGTTCCAGCTATTTTTGGACACAGAGGGAATGCATTACTTGCTTATTGATTTGTTTTGGTATTTTCTCCTTTTGATATCAGTATTTGTATTTCCCCAAAGAGCAGCTATAAGGTATGTTAGCATTATTTTTTAATCTTCTGCTGTTCTTTATGTATTCTTTACAGAATGTAAGCATTTAAACAACACAATCGTTCATCTATAAAGCTGAGCTTGAATAGAAATTGCTAGGAAGAATTTACATGTTTTTATCAGATGATCACTGCAGTAGTATAACCAGATATATTCACAAGCTCATATAATGCCTTATGGCTCTTTTAGGATATTATTTATTACTATTTGTTTTCTAAAAGCAGCTAAAAATAATTTTCTGTGAATAAAATAATTTCCATGTAAATATGATTTTTAAGGTTGTGTTTATGCAGTAAGTGAATGGGCCTTCTGAGCATATGTAGGCATTACAGTATTCTGGAAGGCTTATGAATTCAAATTAATCTGGATAATGGTGATAATACTATGGTTTGGTGGGCTCATTACTTTAGTCTGTGGTGAGAAAGTCTGTACTTCGTTGCCATTGGTAAGCTAAGGAAGTTGCTTGATTGGACATGTGTAGTGATTAATCACTCCTCTATATATAACATGGGTTTTTTTCTTCTTTTTTTTTTTCCCCTCCCCCTCCCCTTTTCCAGGAATGTCTGAATCAGAACAGGCTTTAAAAGGAACCTCTCAAATAAAAATATTGTCATCTGAGGATATAGAAGGGATGCGAGTAGTGTGTAGGGTAAGGAGGTTTTGATTTTTGTTTCAAAGTGCTTTTATTCTTTAAAAGTCTGTAGTGATTTTACCAGTTTGTGACAGCACATTTGAGAGTATTGACTTTCAAACCACTGTAGAACACTGAAAAATAGTTCAGGAAGCTTGATATTTTCTTGTTTTTTCCCTCCTTGTGGCTCCTAATTCACAGTATGCTATTTCACAAGCAGAAAGATGACTTTTATGGGCTTCCTGGCTTTGCTATTAATGGTGAGACGATCTGTGGCTGAGACATCGTTGATGTTAAGAATATGTTTTATAGTGCATAAATGAGAACAGAACTTTTTCCTCTCTTAGAGTAAAAACTGAGTAAAAACTAAAAAACCGAAGCAAAACAAAGCCCTATCCCTAACAATTTTTTAAAAAGAGCTGTTCAATTGTAATCACTTCCTTGGGCATAAAGTCAAACTTTGAAATGTATTTAGATAGTCTGATTTAAGATTATGGTATTCAAGGAAATTGTGGCCAAAATCTTCAACGGGGTATTTTCAAATCTCACAGAGGTGGTTTAGTAGTATATAAAATTTTAAATTCTCAAAGTCTTTCTAGAGCCCAACTCCCCACAGCTTTCCTAGCAATCTCAGTGTAGCTGACAAAAGGGGTTGCTAATCAGCTGGTGAGTATAATAAAAAATTATATAAATAAATAATTTTAAATTATTTAATTTTAAATTAAATAATTTAAAATAGGCCAATAAATCAATTTTAAATCTATTTTAAATTGGTTAATTTGCAGCTTGCTAGAGAAGTATTGGATGTTGCTGCCATGATGGTGAAACCAGGAGTAACTACTGAAGAAATTGATCATGCTGTCCATTTAGTAAGATTATTTTATTTTTCTTCTGGTGTTTCCAAGTGCTTTCTTCTGGATCTGCTTTTGAATGATTGTTGTGTGGTTTTCTTTGTTGCATGAATTCCTTTTCTTTATTTTGAACTGTTTCCTAGTTTGAAGCTAGTGGGTAGTGCAGATGGTAGAAATGTGCTCCAGCGCAATGGTAGATTCAAAATGAGTTAGGAACTCATGGACCTCTCTCTGTATCAGCTGCTTCCAAGATTTCTGGCTTCGGGTTTCTTCTGAGTTTCTTCATCTGCTTTCTCAGTTAGCATCATATAATTTTCTTTCTTCTAAACCCTTTTTGCTCCACAGATACCATTATATAAAGAACAACATTTTTAGGCCATGGACTTCCTGTGCTCTCTGTTGTTGGTTAAAATGTACAGAGGAGAAAGTTTAGTTATTTGTCATTGGGAATCAAAACTGAGGTGCCTCAGAGGGAATTGAAACAAGATTTTTGGTACAGTCAGATAAACTAAAGCCACAGTCCAGTGAAGTATTTGAAATACATGTTCAAGAATTTTCCTGGCTTAACTGTTCATAGATACTTGATTTGTGTGATTTTTTTTGTGGTTTTTTTTGTTTGTTTGTTTGCTATCTTTTCTATGCATCATGTAGTCCAATAATTGAGGATGCTTCTGTCCACTGTGGGAAAGGCAATGATGTTGTTATGGTTAAGTTTGTTGGAGAGCTTTGGGGTTCTTTTTATCTGCATTTGCAGGTGTTGAGTCAAGATTGTAAGGAACTTACTCTGGTTTCATTAGGCTAGAGATTTCTGTTGAACTGCATTAAAAACCAAATTATTTGCTTAGGCATAATGTCTGATATGAACAACTAGTCGTTAAAATGGTGTTACCCCTCCTTTCTGGAAACTTTTGCGTGGCAGATTGTTGATACTGATCCTTAATTGGTACTTTGCAGTTTTAAAACAGTATTCTTTTTTTTAAATTTTAAAAAAAAAAAAAGTAACACAGGGGTTTTTTCAGTATTTTGCTCAGTATGTCACAAAGTGTATGTATGTATGTATATGTAAGCATATATAAAATGTGTCTATTTTGCAAAAATACTAAAAATGTTACTAGACTGCCAGGGAAGAGGCTTAAGGTTTTAAAGCTAGGGGTGAAAGAATGGTGCTAAATGTTACTTTGCTACTGTGTCTTGCAAAAATACTTAAGAGTCTTAGACCAGGTGCTTAGAAACAGTAATTGAAAATTACTGGTTTTTTGACTGAACAAGTATTGCCTTGCATTGTTTTAAACCTGAATATTTCAGCATTTGTAGTTGAACATAAAAATGAGCAGAAACAAAATTGAAGTATTTTTACTCTCTTCCTGATAAGAAATGCAAAACATAACAAAATACTGTAATGCCAAGAAATGCTTGATGAATCTTATTTTCAAGAGTCACTGCTTTTGAGCCTATCATTCTTACTGTTAAGCTGTTGTTTCTGGGTTTTCTACCTTTTTTTCTTTGTACAGAACTTACTAATGTAAAGTGTAAATTGTATTTTCTCTATTTAGGCTTGTATTGCAAGGAATTGCTATCCTTCCCCTCTGAATTATTATAATTTCCCTAAGTCGTGTTGTACATCAGTGAATGAAGTGATCTGTCATGGAATTCCTGACAGGAGGCCATTGCAGGAGGGAGATATTGTTAATGGTAAGTGCTGTGAAAATCAACCTTCAGCATTTCTGCCTTCTATCCAGTTAAAACCATGCAGTGAGGTGAGGTTTCACTAGCAGGCGACGTAATTGGAATAGCTTCTTAAGAGAGGCTTTTGTTCTTATTTACCATTTAAACTCTGCTTTTGCATACTTAAATTCATGAGTTTATTTAATAAAATAACTTAAAAGGTTTGATCCACTTTAAGGGCTTTATAATTCTTCTGCCCAGTTGTTCCAGACTGTATATATAGTGAATAAAATGTGTACTGAATTATTCAACTGGATTAGTTCTGTGTGAATTCTTAATTGGATGGCTCTAGATCCTTATGGTTTTGCTATGGACATGATGATTATGATGACTGTAAAGGATCCTAATGGTGAGGCACGGTATAGGTGCGGATTGAAGAACACATCCTTTTTTTTGAGCATCCTAACAGTATCAGTGCTTTTTGCTCATGGTAGCTAAGGTACTTATACGTTCTTGGGTGGTGAGGGTACTTCTATAAATTACTTGACCATTTTTGTTTTCATTTTCATTTCTTCCTGGTTTGGCAGTAAAAATTAATGATAATTGTTTTGTACAAACACTTGCACCTATTTTTATTGCACTGGTTTTCTTTTCTCTTATCCATAAATACCCAGCATGTCCTAGGCTTTGGCCTGCCTCTAGAAGCAGGTTGGAATCGTTTTAGATCACCAGATATTTGATATATATTAGCATGTAATAATAAGAATGTACCCAAAGAACAATTACAGGGAAGTGCCCATCTTTCTCTTTATTTAAAATGCTTTATCCTGCTGGAAACCATGCTAAAGTCCAAACAGGTTTTTGGAATCGCAGGAAAATGTCATCCAGAAGGTAGTAGTAGGTGATGTCTAGTCCAGCCCCCTTCTCTGAGCAGGGCATCCTAACATCTTATCATAGAGTTGCCCGGAAGCCAATCCTTAAACAAAGCTGATCTGTCTGCAAAAGTGAGATGTTCTGGCCAAATCTGACAGCGTCAAAGAGAAAGTCTTGTAATCATGTGACCTATAGACTCTTTGCAACAATTAGTCTGGACTCTGTGCTAGGGAGCCCTGATAAACATTTTTATCTGCATGTTACCAGGGTGTTGGTTTCTGTACAGTGCTGTTGTTACATTACTGGATTTGTACACTGGGCAAAATGCTCCTGTAGTCCCACGCAGTCATGCAGGGAGTATAATGTAACCCTGCACGTGCTTCCATCCACAACAGGCAGTATTGTTTTCATGGGGTGTTAATTTGATTCCTTTGTTTGCCAGCAGTACAGATTTTTCATTGACACCAATATGTGGTTTCCCACATTTTCCTGTGAAAGTTGTACTGGTCTCTCCCGGTGGCTCATATACCACATTGCTAAAGTATTATTGCTCAGTACAGTTTCTTTCAAGACTGTTGACCTGTGAGAGAGTCTGCATCTGGATTTCTTCATGAATAGCAGAGCAATAACTATTCTAGTGGGTTTGGTGCTCTAGCAGATATTAGATCTAACAGATCTTAAAAACACCAAATACACATTCTACCACAGGAGGTCAACTTGATATGCAAAAACATGATTACATACCTTTTTAAATTTAATTTCCCCCATTAGTGCTGGAATGAGTTTTTTCACGAACCCTCTCCCCTTTTTTCTTTCATTTCATCAAATGTTTGACCAGTGAAACCACTACCATTAATTAATTTCATAGAATCGACAGGATAAGCATGAGAGAATTGATTCTGCTGGAAGAGTTTCCATCTGGAATTCTTGCAAAGTAATCTTGACTTTGCTCTTAGAATACCCCGTTTTCACATGTTTGTGTTTGTCCTTTCACAAATCAAGAAGTGAGGAATACGGTGCTGATATTCCAACATGTCTGGTGTTCTTTGCAGTGGATATTACTGTCTATCGCAATGGCTACCACGGAGATCTGAATGAGACATTTTATGTTGGAGAAGTTGATGAGGGTGCAAGGAGACTTGTCCAAACAACTTATGAGTGCCTAATGCAAGCCATCGATGCAGGTAAACCCTCTGACCAGAGCCTGAGGCATTAAGGTTTTAGTTCTCAAATGTGATTGCTTGTGTTTGCCACTGCCCAGAGTGACTTCTGTTGCCGCATGCAGAAGCACTGATGTGTTGTCACCAGCAGAGGATGGATGTTGTATACAACAGTGATCCTTCAAGTGGCACAGTTCTGTGGGCAGTGGTTGCAACTTCTGTTTGGAATGTGGGTTGATGAGAAAAATGTACTTGATGCTGAGCTGACCCACAGATGATGATATTTACATGGAAACAGCCTTTTTCAACTGTTATTTAGATGAATAAGACATCCTTGATATGAGTAGTTTAGAGAATGTGACAAGCAAAGTGTGTTTTGGAAGACCTTACTTTTATAATTTGTGTGGTGTCGCACAGTGGACCTGTAAGGTAAAACACCTTTTGAACACTTAAACATATCTCTTTACCCCAGCCAAACACAATGGTTATTTCATAAAGCAAGTTAGGAACTCTGGATTTTCAGCTGTGAGAATGTGCCAGAGAAGACAGATCCATATCCTTCAGTACCCACAGAACTTTAACTATATTGCTTAGTTATAACTCAGGACAACTGCACTGAGACACACAATGAGAGAGAAAGGCAACTCAGTCATGTTCAACTTCTGAAAATAAAAACAAAAATCTCCAAAGTCCCTGGAAATATTGTCTCATCTGTATCTTTTATACCCTGCAGCTTCTTAAAATCCCCGATAAAATTTAGTCCCTTCGAGGCCTCTAGCGACTGAAGTTTAAGGTGTTGTGTAGGAAAGCTTTAAGCTTGCATTTAATCAAAAGTAAATGAAAAAAAGTTGTAATGAACATAACTTTGGTTAATAATTTGGAGATAGCTAGCCAAGCTGAAAAGACAGAAAGCCATAGGAATGATGCCTTGTGTGTCCATTTTATGATCAAAAAAAAAATATTGCAGAGTTGAGCTGTGAAGAATATAGATTATCTGTTTGCATGGGATTATTGTTCTGAAATGACCGCTTAGTTTTTCAGAGCTAAACCAGAACAATGTTTATCTTTGCTCCTGTACTTTTATTTTTATAGCAAATGTTACATGTGTTGTCTCTTATCTTTTTATTTCCTGGCTGCACTGTATAAACTATGACAGAAATTCCCCTTTGTGTTCATTATAATGAGATTTAAATTCTCAGTGTATGTTTTCTTTACCATCTTTTTAGATGCTGTAACAGGTTTTAATGGATTTTAGACATTGCCTGCGAGTAGGGATTCTGGCAGCAAGTGTTTCAGCTGTTAAAAAGGGTCACCTCTCCTCTCTTTCAATCATCCTAATTTCTTGGCATGGGACCAGCAGAGCTCTATCTAGGAGAGCTGTATGAGAGAGAAGCAGAGGGTTCCTTGCTGCATTGAAATGCGTTGCTTGTCCTGTCAGGCCCAAGGGCCTGATTAATCTGCTGCCCGGACTTTTTTTTTTTTTAAATTTTGGAAAAAGCATGCACACTTCAGTAATCTGAATTTCTTGTCATTTTCTCTAAATTTAACATGGGGGTTTCAGTTGTAGTTGCTTACATTAGCAAAGAATTGAACTAAATGGTTTCTTAATGTAAAATTTTAGCTTTGTGTGAACTCTGCTTCAGATGGCTCCGCACAACCACACGGTGTCTGGCTCCTAAAGGAGCAGCATATACTCAGGGAGTTGTGAATGCTCCTGAAAAAGCATTTACATGATTTTTTATTTTTGGTGGCTCAAGGTTGCGTTTGGTGTGAATCTTCATTAGCTGATGTATGAATCATTGTTGCTTTTATGATATTATTACTCCCTTGTCCAAGTTCTCAAAGTGAATTTCGCACACCGTTTTTGTGTGTTTCAAACTCTTTAAGGCTTCTTAAAGGGCTTGTCAAAAAAGTTAGCCCTGAATATGAACACACTTATTTGCTGTAGCATTGTCACTGAGAATCTTGTCTAGGAGTAGATACTCATTTTCTTTTTTTTTTTAATACATTCTTGGTCCTTTGTGTACATTTTTCACATAGTGGTAGAGGGATAAGCGTGTATTAAAATATAGTTCATACATTCATTGCAAGAATGAATGTACGAATGAATGAACCCTGCAGCTCAGGGTGTGAGAGCTTACCACGTGCTTTGCAAGTTGCTTTTAATTTCAAACTTTGACATTCTTTGAATGTAAGTATTTGCATTCATGAAAGGAAGAAAATAGTGTTCTTGTGGAAAAGCAGTTTTCTTTCTCTTTTGTTTTTTCATTTATATGAGACCATTTCCTCCCTCTCTCATTGCACTCATTTATATACTTAGTGGATTAAGTGATCAGTCTAGCTTACATACTAGAACAGATGGACATACAAGCCATGAGCCCTACAGAGATAGCATTTGATGGTTAGTTATGTTGAAAAGAAAGCTCTTTAAATTTCCATCTATATCTCTTTAATTTTGCAGTAAAACCTGGTGTTCGGTACAGAGAGCTGGGAAACATCATTCAGAAACACGCTCAGGCAAATGGATTTTCAGTGGTCCGTAGCTACTGTGGGCATGGAATCCATAAACTTTTCCATACAGCCCCTAATGTGCCACATTATGCCAGTGAGTATTCATTCCCTTTTTGCTGTCCTGTAGACAAGAAGGGGTTTCCAGTGAATGCACTCAATTTATTTCTTGGTTATATTCTATTAAAGTAGCATGTTGCCTGACAGCCAGCAAGTTAGCATTTTGGCACTTGGGAATTATTTTTTTTTTAACTCTGTACTAAGGCATCCTCTGTGAACCTAAATAAGGTGATTATATTATATAACAAAACAGTCTGTGCCTACACCAGAGGTAAGTGTCAGCTATCCTCTGTACTGGTTAAGTGCTCAAAGTTTTTGTCTGAATTCTCTTGGACATTCTTGTCTGACATGAACAGGCAAATGTTTCTCTCCTCAGAAGGTCTAAGCAAAAACTTACTCCCATTTCCAGATATAAATAAAAAGCCTTTTGGATAGTATGGTTGGGTGTTGTGTCTGAATCTGGATCCAGTTTCTTTATGTTTCCTCATTTGAGTGTTGTGATCTAGCGCTCCTGGAAACTTCTTTATAGTGTGTGGCAGAGGAGGAATGACCCCAGCAGTGTTGGTTTTTGGAAATACCCCTGGCCCCATAACAGTTTTTCTGGCAGGACTAACAGCATCCACAGAGGAAAAGGAGCAAAGGAGGGAAACTTAAATGCCAGTGGACAACTAAGGACAGAGTAAATATCATGAAGCTGTGATGAACAGTTCACACTCACTTCAGCTGTAAAGCTTCCCTGACAGGTCACTTATTTCCTCAGACCTGACAGGTGCCTCCATTTTCCCATCTCCTAATGAGCTTTAACACATTATGGTTATAGACTGTTGATTCCTGACTTTCCATGTCATTGTTTCCCTAAGTTATTCTTCCAGAGAACATCTGAAAAAGTCTGTTAATTGTGGGGTAAAAGGATATCAAGATTCGTGGTGTGTACTTTTTTTTGTGTAAAATTAAGAAAATCGGGATTCTTTGGAGATGGAGAGCATTTTATACCAATTAAAATTCAATCTGAGAAAAAGGAAATTCCTGTCTTTCATGGCTATTTGGAACTTTGAACTTTTTTTTTTTTCCCCTGTGTTGAGCAAATATGCTTATTCCTAAAAGAAAAGTGCAGGGGGTTTTTTTCCTGGTATTTTAAAATCAGATTCACAGCAAAAACAGAGTGGAAAGGTCTGTGGGACTTTAGGGCTTATGGAGAAAAAGAGATAAAAATAATGCTGCTGCTTATTTATGGCTTACTGTGAAAGGAGTTTGAAAAGCAAAAAGCTCATTTTATAAGCCTTTAAATTATTTAACAAAAACATGAAAACTACAGGGAATAAAGGACAAAATTTGTTCAGATGCAGACAACCAGAAACTTAAATGTAAGTGTTGAAACAAGAAATACCAGCAGATGATTGAGACAAGACCCTTTAAGTAAAAATATTCTGGTTGCTGTTCTGGCAGCGTGATGTCTGAGATTTTTAAAGCCTCTAGGTGGCTGAGGCAGTTTAATAACACAATTAAGAGTTAGGGGGATGGGGAATGTGTGTGTAAAAATTGATGTAAATTGTCTCCAGCATCAAAGTAGCTTGGAGCTAACGGTTCCTGTGCAATCCTGGAGTCTGTTCCAGCCTTCAGCCTGAGTCACATCTGAGCTGCACTGCCATTCTAGGTGAAACAGGGCAGTGGAAAAGGGCTGACACCTTTCTTCAAACTACACTCCTGGAGTCGTGCTGTGCTTCAGTTCATGTGCCTCCACGTAAATATTTTTGGTGCATGTAACATCAGAAAGCTTCTTCTCATCCTGGGTGCCTTGAAATTCTTTGCTATTTTATGTTAGCTAAAGAACACAGCATTATTGCTCTGACACTGTTAATGACCCCATTACCCAGAGTAACGAGAGGGGCAGTGTGTCTTTCATAAATGGAATCATGGGATTACTTAACCGCTGTCATATTTTGACCATTTATTGGAGCTAATGGCTCAGTGGAAACAAATAAGGAGGTTTCAAGCCTTCTCTGGGTATCTTAAGTGCTTCTTTTTATTGGGATTTTTAGTAATGTTTTTCATTATAGAAGTGTGCAGAAATTCCTGTATTACATTTGTTCAGTGTTTTTATAGAGCTAGAGCTGAAATTCTAGTTGTTGGAGAGAAAGACAGCAATTAATTTTAAGCTCCTTGGGTAAATATTTCTGTGTTGGAGGATGGGGGGAGAAGGAAAGAATTAAAGGAAATTTTAATGTGGAAGTAAAAATGGACAAGTGAACAGGTCATCTTGGAAGGGCTTTTCTGACTTTACAGTATTCCCTGTGTATTATTCTAGGATTCATTCATTTACTAAGATGATATCCCTTTTTCTAACTTGAGTGTTTATTTTATTGCAGAAAATAAGGCAGTTGGAGTCATGAAGCCAGGTCATGTATTCACAATTGAACCAATGATCTGTGAAGGTGAGCAATTCAGAAGTAGAGTAAAATGGTTACTCTTGTCTCCTCCTTAAGTAGTGATGGATTAGGATGCTGGTTCTGTTCTGTATACTTGACAGATTTTTTTCAGTTTTCTTTGGGGAACTGTTACCTATTACTTGAAGATGGGCAAAAAGTCACCATTTCTGTTTTTAGGTGGTTGGCAAGATGAGACATGGCCTGATGGTTGGACTGCGGTGACGAGAGACGGAAAGCGATCGGCTCAGTTTGAACACACGCTCCTGGTCACCGACACAGGCTGTGAGATCCTGACCCGGCGGCTGGATAGTATTCGTCCCCATTTCATGTCCCAGTGAGAGTCCAGGCTGAGCAGGGAGATCGGAACGATACATACCTATATTTTTTGTCTCTGTACTATGCATTTTTTTAAGAGTACAGAATAGAAAGATTTCATCCTTTACTTTGTTCTCAGTGGTTGTAGATAAGAGGAATATCTTGAAGAACCTGACCCAATGTCTGGAAAAGCAGAGAAGAATTTAAAGAATTTCCTGCTTTCCTCCTACCTACAACACTCACACTATATTTTTCTTTTTTCTTCAATTATCTCTTTAGCACCTTTCTTCCAATTAGACCCACAATTGCTTCTGTTGCTGCCATGATATTAGCTAGGAAAGCGTGGGTAACCTTTCCCACTGGGACTTGATATTTTGGGATCCAGGTTTTTTTCACCACTTCAGTGTGCCCTGTTGCTCTTGGCATATGAGTGGCACCTGAGATTTTAAGCATTTCTAGTTCCAAAGACTTGCTCCTGCTTCTGCAGATACTGTTCTAATGGGCTGGGCCTTGTTTAGCAGTGGAGAAGGGGGCAGAAGGGAGAAAGACACACATGTCCGAGAGCAGGCTACCTTACTGCTGTCCCCATCTCTCTGCTGATGGCTTCTGTGGTGATTCCAACTGTAGGTGACACACTGTGTTAATGGCAGGACTTGTTTCTCTTGCTGGAGATTTGATAGTATGGGCTTCCTACACAGAAAATTAATAAATCCTGTTTTATATGCAGCTCCCTGGAATAAGCTGCTTCTTGGTGAAGCAGTACTTGCAGGCAGCCTCCCGCTCCAAAAGCTTGGTGAAGCTGATGTATCAGACTTACCTAGGTAAAGGAATGAAACAAGAACCAAAAAGGTCCCATGATTCATGGGATCCCTACGTGTGTTAACTGTGGGGCGTTTTTTAAAGGTACATCCACAGTAGCTGTGGGGGAGTGGATTTGCAAGACTTACAGTGAAATGAGTATCTCAAAAACCAGTCTGAGTGTGTGAAAATGAAACTTGTTCGATGCTGTATTTGTTTTCTTCTGGTAATTTTTAAACGGGTCATTTCTCCCCCCCCCCAAGTTGAGTGAGTTGCTTTTGGAAAGTCTTAAGGGGGCAGCTATGAAAACTGTTCTTTTTTTCCTCAGACTGGCTATAGAGTGGGCAGTGTTAGTATATACACCCCTTTATTTTCTGGTAATGGGTCATGATGAGCTGAAAACTGTTATGTTAAGAAGAGTGGGTTTATTAGACCTCTCTTCCCTCTATCCTTTTTTTTCCCCATGCTCACTTCCCTTCCGTAATCTTTAGTTTCTCTGCTGAGGGGATTTATTTTTTCTTCTGAATTCTAAAGAAAAATTTTTCAGACCCCATTGCAGACTTAGTCTTACACCACTGTAATGCAGGAAATAAACCAATGCAGACATTAAATCATACAATCATGGGCACAAAATACACCTTTTACAAGGTATACTGTGGATTTGTTTCCACAGACCCACAAATGTGAAGTACTGCATACCCTTGGCTCCCCTTGGCACTGCAGAATTTAGGTAGGGAAAAGGGGTTAATTAGTGCTTCACAGAACTGGACTCGTGTACTCCCAAATTTGCCCAAAAATGTCTTCTCTGCCCTGAGTGCCTCAGACCTCTGTTGCTGTAAGAGTATCATTGCGATGTTTTCATTACCTTTATTATTATTTTTAATTATGCAGTAAAGTGACCTGAAATGATGCATATGGAGCGTGTGTGGGTGCATATGTGTGTGTGTGTGTATAGATTTTTAACAAAACAGACTGCAGTACTTGAGTGGAATTACCTGTGTTGAATGAACTGTACTGGGGAGATGACTGTCCTGGAGGTTTGCTCACCATATCATTCACTTGAATGGCTACAATGGTTTTGCCTTTTCTATGTGTGTGTGTGTAAGACTGGGGGCGGGGGGGCTTCATTTTTGGTCTATAAAATAAAAGTTGCAGCTGCTTTTAACAGAAAGAACCTTTTTTTTTTTTTTTTTTTTAAATCAAAACCAGACCTAGAATTTTCAGTTATATCCGGGTTTGCCACACTGGCAGGTGCGTGCAACCAGTTAAAATTCACCCTAAAACCCACACATGTGCCATGTGAATGCCTCTTTCTTGTTGCACCAATACAACCAAATTTAGCACTGCACATTTTTAATACAGGCAATCTATGACGCTATGCGTTTCTGCCTATAAATGGAAATCACAGCATGATATTTGCTTATACTGAGTCGATACTACTGCAGTATTTTTTAAGAGTGGAAAGCTTAGTTAGCATTTACACCAGTTCTTTCAACATAAGCTGGCACATCAGCCTTGAGAACAAAACTTACTAAATAAAAATATTGTGAAAAGCTATTTTTCACCTATCTAGCTGTGTCTTTGCTTGAACATGACATAATAGACCTGTGCTGACTGGATTGGGGAAATTAAATACTTTTGATTCTTATGTAAGTTGCTATCCACTTAAACAAATACAAAACTCAAATCTGGTTTCTAATTTCATTTTTAGAAATTATATACAATTTTGTCAAAAACATAATCCTGCAATTAGTTCAGTCTCTTAAAGTATTTTCCCTTTACTGTCATGTAAGAGCATGTGGAAATTTTTCATGCTGTTTCTGAGATCTGACATGAATATTTAAGGACAGAAGATTTGATAATGCTGAATAAAAGTAACAGCATGAGGAGAGGGGGGAACTGCATATTTTACATGCAGAGTGCATTCGCATTTCACGTACTGTCATTCGGTGGAAAATTTTTGTCCACTGGAGTTCTTAACCATCATCTAGAATGGTGCAGTTCAATACAGTACCTTGACCATCAAACAAGCAATATGAGCTCTTGTGTTTGAGTCCTTTTGTTTGCTCAACAACTTCAAAAAAACTATTTCAAACATGTTCCTTTCAGTTGAATGCTTTGCAGGACAGAGTAGTCTGGAAGCTCTGCTAGCTTGTGGCCAGGACATCAATTCTTCAAGCTGGGAAGAAGCTGTGTGTCCTTGACCCAAGTGCTCTGGTATCACTGAACATCCTTGTTCACTTACTGTGACCAGCTTCCCACAAACACTCTTGAAATGCAGATTCTCTAAAGTAATAATGTAATGCAGACATGGTTGTGTGGTCTTGATCTAGTCTGTGCAGCATAGAGAACAACTGTTCCAGTGTAAGTATTTTAAATCCATTAGATCCAGCTAGGGGGTAGTTTGCCAAGATGCTAGGCTAATACTGCATTGATCCCATCCAGTATTTATAGAGTACTCTTGCAGGAACAGCTTAACAGCAAGTTTTCTACTGAATTTTCTGATGTTCAGCCAGCCTTTCTGGAGCTACAAGGTACTGAGAATCAGTTTGCTGCTGTGTTGGAGGGCTCACTTCCCTGGTACAAATCCACTTTTTATTTCTTCCTGATGCTCAAAATTGAATTCTTATGACATTCACATTTGTTCTTTACTGCCTGGAATGAAGTTAGAAAAGCAGCTACCTCAACTATTTTCGGAGTGCTCTAGGGATATCTTTTTAATGACAGATGTATAGCAGTGGCTTGGGGTAAGGTAGAGGGAATTTCTTGTAATGAGATTATGGTTTGCATGCAGCATTCTGTGTAGCAATTGTTTTAACCAAGTTTCTTTAAAACATCAAACTTCTCTCTTAATTAGTGTCCTTGGTTCACTGAAAAACACTTAAGTTTTTATGTATCTGACTTTTCTGTAACTTGCCTGGTCTTTCTGCATCTGCTTTTCAATCTGTTTTCTGCTGTTCCTGTGTTTTTCTGGCTGTGAGGCACTGCTTCCAGGTTTCAATACAAAGAAATTGATCCAGTCAGATCACTTCAACTAGAGTTAAGAAAACCTGCAACTCCAAAATTGAGACTTAACTCGTGCCCTCCAACGAACAAAAAAAGACCTCTACAAAACCCTGAAGCCTTCATGACACAATGCTCTATACTGTTGTTTCCCAGTACCCCTTAAGAGCAGACTCTTTTTCTAACAGTACTATTTCCTGCATCAATGGCATGGATCCTGTTTCTGACTGGAGGTAACAATTCCACGCTGTTTCCTTTTGCAGTGTTGGCTGCAATGTTTGCTTCATTTGCCAGTAACTCTAAGGAAGTGGCAAAACTGCCCTACTGCAGTCTGGGAGGACACTACTAAAGCAAGTGACTAGAGTAGTCTATGCTATAATCTTTACAAGAGGCTTGCCAATGAGACAAATGGGAAATAAGGCAAAATATAGACGTCCCAAGTGAACATGGGTACACCTGGACACTGAAGTCACACATCGAACCACACTCTGCTCTACGGTTGGCTTCAAGGTTGAGCTAGATGCTGCAATCCATTGTAGTCCTAGAATAGCCTCAGAAGCTTGAGAACTGCTGGAGTTCTGGGCACTTTCAGCACAGTTGCATCAAAACAATGCTGGTTATCACCCCAGCTGTGCTCAGCAATCTGCCTTGTGCAGTGAATCCCACATCATTTGCTACTGACTCTGAAGAACACTCTTCATCTAGTGATTCTACACTGTTGTGTACATGACAGAGGAAAACAAGACACAACAATCAAGCTCTTAATGCTCAATAATTCCAACACTCTGTTTAGAAATAAGCTTTTATTAAGTAGATTGAGTTAGCCACTATTGAATTTGAAGGAGTACAGAAATAAAAGTTCCACAATCAGGACTGATTCTGTAATGCTATTCAGTGGTTCACAATTTTTTGTTATTTAATACTCAGAATGCTCACCCTAAAATATGTTGTCTTCCTAGTCCCAGTGAGTCTTCATTTGCTTGATTCTCTCTTCTATCAAAAATTCCATTACAAAAAGGCAGTTACCATGGTACTGGCCAACTAGATTCACATTTGGCTCTAAAGTTTTAAGACGGTTCGAATGCTTAAAATGGAAAAGAAAGAGGAAAAAAGTTACCAATAAGTCCATTTTCTCCCTATCTCTGCCCTCCCTTTCATTGCTGAGACATTTTAATTTCTGTCTTTTGTAAGAATGAAGTTATGCTTATACCTATAATATTTATGAAAAATCCTGGTTAACAATGGGTTTGTAATGCTTGTTATCAAAATGGATGCTTTTTCAAACTACAGGTCAGTTTTCAGTAGCTAGCCAAGAAAATTGATCAGGAACAGTAATATTTACAAGCATTCTCTCTTGGCTCCTTAGAAAATGTTAAATAACTTCCATTATTAATTTCCTAGGACATGCTCATGTAAGAATAAAGCACTGAAATGATACAGAAGTTTGTAACGGGTAAAGGGGAGCAAGTGCTGGATGAAATTTGTGTAAATGCAGTGTTTCCAACTGTAACAAGTGCAGTTATGTTAACTGATTTACCAAAAATAGGAATAATGAGATAAAGTACATAGAGTTACTACTTTTGAGAAAGAAATATACAATAAATAGATACAGACTGAGATCAAGTACAAAGACCATGTTGGTTTCTGGAGATAATGCTTATAACTATCCATCTGCAGACAAACCTAAATATGGACAAATGTAGTTGCCTCCATTAGTGCAAACATATCCTCTCATCAGAACACCCTACTTTGCACTGCTTTTGCAGTTGATCAGTACTTATACACTGCTGTAAGTGCAGCAAGACTCATCACACATCCAGCAGGGTTTTTTTAACCAGCAACAGGGTCCCTTCAATATATAATGGAGTTGGGCCTCACTAGGAAGTTTTATATAGCTATGGCCCAGGTCTGCAGTATGAACAGTCCAAACTGCCATTTATCTTAATAAAGGCAGGAACCTGCTCTGTGTGAAGAAGTACAAACCCATCATATGAACCTTCTACCCCAGTTCAAACTAGAGGGAAAAAAAAATTTACAATGTAGCGTATTAAAAGACCATTCCAAGTGACTGACTGTGCTGGTAATCTACCCTAAATAATTCGAAAAATACACTGAAATCTCCTATTTCATTAAAATAGAGTAATAGCTTAATGACTAGTAAAAATGTATTAACGTGAATTCTCCTTTATTCTCTTTACATTTCTTTTTGTGAGGAAGAATGTTTTAGCGATGTTGAAAGCGTGAGACTGACTTGTCCCTTTTATCAGCTTTACACAGGTGTGTATTTCCCTTATTCCACTGTTGCTTGCTTTCTACTCACTGCCTGTGTTTGGCACATGCCTGGAAAGTGTTCTTATCTCAGAATGAATGTGCATGGTGTATGTCACCCTTTAGCCTCGCTGTTTAAAACATGACAGTGGGCAGGGAACCTGTATTTTAACACTGTCTCATCAGGAAATGTCTTCTACACCTTTCAATAATAGGAACATTACCTCTTTCCTGAATGCATCAGCTCAAAGGCCTCATTAATTTTGTCAAAAGGCAGGGTGTGTGTCACAAACTCATCAACCTTGATCTTTTTGGACATGTAGTCAGTCACCAGTTTTGGCACACTGTCCACGCTCTTCCAGCCTGAAAGAAAGAAAGCATGCTTTGGTTTTTCCTCTTTCCATCCATCTCAGAAAATTAAAAATACAACCCTTACACAGGCACTTGTGTGATCAATATGAAAAGAAACTGAGATGGGTATGACATGTTAGTCCATCCTGCCCCAGGAATGTGAGAGGTCTGGCAAAAGCACACCTTAGCCAAACATACATGAGTGCACAGATTTTTCACCAGCTGTTTCAGCATTCAACATAACAGCAGCCCTCACCTAGGAAAGCATGCACTTAGCATCTCCATCAGCCCCTCTGTGTATCTTTATAACCCAACTGAGTTTTGTATTACTTGAACAAAGAGCAGTGTAATAATTCCAAGTTTGAATACTTTTCATGAACTTCAGCAATTACTGAATCCCGAAGTTATCAGCAGCTGCAAAAATCTCAGTGTGGTTTTGGATTGACAGCAGAAAATGTGTGTCAAGCACTTGTTGCTTTTTATTTTAAAGGTCTTTATAGCACATTCTCATGTTATCCTCACAATTTGTTTAGTGGTTAAGCAACACAAACATCCTGATGCAAGTTGCCATCTCTCCAAAGACTAGGTCCTTTCACTGGACCAAACTGAACCAAACCTTCACTTGGTGATAAAACAGTCTCTCTATACCCCTCCTTTAATACTGAACAGCACATAGATCTATTCTCCCTTCAGAATATGTGAGATATCATACCAATGTGTTAATTTGTGTCCTGTCTGTAGGAATAACAGATTTTAAAAGTCTTTGTCTTAAAAGTCAATACATCATTTACGAATAGCTTGTCAGTAGTACATTTCTTGCACAAGCAAAAATGAGGTGGTGTATTCTTCCCAGCTTTAACCCATAGGAGATTATTTTTTCCCCATACCAAAAGAGAGTTACCTCCAAATGCAGTCCCTTTCCACGTCCGCCCAGTTACCAGCTGGAATGGCCGTGTGGAGATCTCCTGGCCAGCAGCAGCTACTCCAACAATCACACTGACTCCCCAGCCTTTGTGGCAGGCTTCCAAGGCAGCCCTCTTCACAGAGGAGACAGGACAAAGCAGAGCATTTATTGCTAATGTCTGTGCTGCCTTGACAGGTTGCGTTTCCCTTCCACCAGTTAATTAATCATGTCAGTATTTAACAAACAGTGAATACACTGAAAATTACATTAAATTTTCCATTGGTTCAGATTCCTTATATTGTTAAAGGTTCACTTTGCACTTTTTATATCCCATCTGGCTTCCGAAGAAGTCACTCAGAACTCCCACTGAGAGCTGGGATAAACTGCAATCACACACCATGTTACTGACAGTTAGGAATGCTGTTGTAATTCCTGAAAACAGCCTTACATTCAGTAATACTACTGCATTTCCAAAGGTGAAATTAAATCCTTGAGGAATTACAGAAATACTGAGCGGTCCCTGAGGTTTCACCTGTTCCTTGTACAATATATTTTACGTGAGTTTTGTTAATTTTTCAACTGTCAACATACAAAAACTGAGGATCTCAAAGAAGTCCCATTAAGGAAAAAAGTTTGTAAGTTACAAGTGCCATTTTCGACCCAAGAAGTAGCAGCTGTTTTCATTACGTAATTAGGATTGAATGTAAGTTGTCCTTTTTAGTCACAGCAGTTATCATTACTACTTTAAAAAAAAAAAAAAAAGAGTGTGCCATGTTATCTGTAAGAAGGCAGCTCATTTTGCTATTCAGCTGAGCAGCCCAGTGGCAGCTGCCTAGTCCCTCCCTCTTGGCACTCCTGTCAGGCAGCACTCACCATGACTCCAACGTTGCCGATGCACTCGAACGAATAGTCCACACCACCGTCAGTCATCTCAACCAGCACCTCCTGTATGGGCTTCTTGGAGTCCTGAGGGCTGATGCACTCAGTAGCTCCAAACTCCTTGGCTTTGGCATACTTATCCTTGTTAATGTCGATGCCAATTATCCGGGATGCTCCTGCTATTTTACAGCCCATAATAACTGCCAGCCCAACTCCTCCTAAACCAAAGACAGTGCATGTAGAGCCAGGCTCCACCTAGAATAAGAATAGAGTTGTGAGCAGCAGAAAAAAAATCCATCCTTCCAAATGAGTAGGAAAGACAGGTTAAGAAGTCTTTAATAAAGGAAAAAATGGAAGCAAATATATATGGCTATGAGACTTTAACACTCAGATAAGGAAAACTATGTAGAAATGACATCCAAAAAGCTCTTTAGGTACTAAGCTTTTCTGTGTCCCCAAAGACTTGGCTCCTGTAACCTGCCCTAGACTCGTGTACACTCACCTACCAGCTTTGTCTCACCCTGAGCTTCAAACTAGCAGAATGACTTGCAGCAAGAGGAAGATGAATTGGAAAAGTAATTTATATATAGATGATGTCAAAAGGGATGCAAAATTCTCTACCTGTATTTCCTCTAAAGGGCATCAAGGTTCTTCTAACATGATCTGGCCTCTAAGGAGAAGTTAAAAATTCTTAGCTAAACTTCATCAGTTGAAGAGGACGAAGAAACACAGATTTGGTACTTGATGTTTACAGTCCTAATCTAGTCCCTAAGCTGTGTAACAACAACCACAGCCTTTACCTTAGCAGTGTTAACAGCAGCCCCGTAGCCGGTGGAGATGCCACAACCCAGCAGGCACACTTTATCCAGAGGTGCTGCAGCATCTATCTTGGCTACTGAGATATCGGCCACCACAGTATACTCTGAGAAGGTGCTGGTTCCCATGAAGTGGTAAATCTGCTTCCCTTTGCAGGTGAATCTGCTGGTACCATCAGGCATGACTCCTTTCCCTTGAGTAATTCTTAAGGCAAAGACAGGAAAGTGCAGTCAGAGTTTTAAGCAGTAAATACTCTCACCAGGCATTATCCACTAAGCAGCAGAGAGGCAGCTGCTTACTTGCACCCTTGTATTTTAACCATTTCAGTAAACCTAGGAGTTCACAGAAATTAGATGCTAAACTCCTAAAACTTCATGTTGTTAATTCCTCCGTGGAAGCAGTGGGAGAAATAGAGTTTATTAACATGCTGACCTTGTTAGCTACCAATGCTAACTGCTTGTGCCATGGTACCACACCAGCATCTTCCCCTACTTCAGTACCCTCCCCTTGAGTAGCACCTGTCAGTGATGTCACTAGGGCCTTTGTTTGGGTTTGTGAGACTTTTTCTTCAGAATAGGAGCCAGAAATTTATCTGGGAAGCAAGTGTTAAAGAAAAAAGCGTTGTCTGTATAATTTTGTACCACTTGGAAGCTTTGGTGTTCACTACCAAGAGCTAAATTCCCTGAAGAGCTTCCCTTAAGTATGGATTAAATATGGAGTCAGAGCAGTTATGTTTTCAAAACTGTGGACAAAAGCTAGCAGTTTGCACCTTCACATACATGAAAACAGAGAAACAGATTTACTTTAAGGGGAAGAAAAGAAAAAAAAATTAAGGAAGAATGGAAAATAGTGCATAACTGACTCCTAAAACATGTACTTTCCAAGT
This sequence comes from Pachyramphus minor, assembly GCA_013397135.1. Taxonomy (NCBI): domain Eukaryota; kingdom Metazoa; phylum Chordata; class Aves; order Passeriformes; family Tyrannidae; genus Pachyramphus; species Pachyramphus minor. Next base: position 321,681 of record VYXB01010535.1, read on the forward strand.
CATTAAATTATGCATCAATATTAAATTATGCATCAATAGATTTATTCTTCGAAGAAAACTCCTGTCAATTACTTTTGATAATTAAAAGAGGTATACATTGAACAAATACTGTATTGTGGTCAAAAAAATAAAAAAAGCCATACAGACCTTATCTTCTGGCACAGGTTTGTTTTAGGATTTTTACAGAACTTGCACTCTCCACACTGGGGGATATATAGAGGGATAACAGTGTCCCCTAAGAAAAAATATCATGTGACTAATTATTGAGTCAAGTAAGGCATTCTGAAAAAAATGAAGTTACTTGATGATCATTGTTCTTATGTGAGCTTCTGTTACTTAAAACCTTTGTGTATTAACAACTGTTTACAGTACACAATTATATAATTTACAGAGTGTTAGATAAACCACTTAAATCATGTCTGAGCAGACAGCCTATCAGAAATTGATCATTCTAGAACAAATAGAAATGTTACAATAAATCAAACAACCCCAAATCAACAGTAAAAAACATGATTAAACACTTTAAGCCTTTTAATGGAACCAATGGGTAAGAACTATCATTTGAAAAAAAGCACAAAAAATCCCAACATTCTAACTACATACTGATATGATTTTGAGTAAGAAATTGATATGCTGGGCTCTTTCAGCATTAAACCAAGAGCACATTGAATAGATTAGTGTTGTATCTCACAGCCAAAGGAATCCACACGGGCATACAGGGTAGAATAAAACATTATATTAATTCCTGCAAAACACCTTTTCAGTGGCCCAATTGGCCATTTGACAATTGGCCTTGAAATAAAGTAACTCTTTTAAGAAAGGCAGAGAACTTGTAAGATATTTTCTTACCCTTCTTTACTTTTGTTACTCCTTCTCCAACACTCTCTACAATTCCTGCCCCTTCATGTCCCAAGATCACAGGGAAACATCCTTCAGGATCAGCACCACTCAGAGTATAGGCATCAGTGTGACAGACAGCAGTAGCAACTATCTGTGAAGAAATATATAATCAGAGACACTTTGAAGAATAGAACAGTAGCACAGATCTGAGTAATTCCACTTGGTCAGATATTCAGAACAACGGCCAAGTCAAATTTACCAGTTCTGGCAGCATTTGTAGTTTGGACAACATACTTTCAACTCCTGGCAAGGCACTTTTTCTTACTTTCAAGAAGTAAAGACATGAGGGTACATTTTTATAATTTCCATCAATTGAATTCTGACATTGAAGGGGGTAAAAGATGACAAGTGGTTTCTTAACTCAGTATGCCAAGACATCTCAAAGTAGGTTAGCATCTGAGATTTGAATTAAGTCTCTCAAAAATAAAATTACCAGGGAGACCACACAGAACTCTCAGTACTGCATTAATCCACTTTAAATAAAATAAATAAATCCATGGTCTTAAGCACCATGCAGAGATCCTTTCCACAGAAATAAGTTTCACCTTAATGTGTACTATTTGGCAGATACAGGCTACTGGAAAATCCTGAGGAAATCACAGACTTGGATATAGGGAATCCAAGAGACCAATCACAGCTCAGCAGCCATAACTTATGGCCTGACTGAAGTAAAATCCAGCATGTTACACAGCTGCAACAACTCACAAGCTGCTGCCCTTCAAACAAGATCTAAGGTGTTCCCAGCTCAGATGTTTCTGGGAGCTTGGTCTGTAACAACTGGAATTGATTCCCAATATTAGCCATTATCTTTAGACCAGACTGTGAAGTGAGAGCAGCAGAAATTAAAAGTATTTTTCATAAACAGAAGATCTAAATACTATAATTTTCTTATTTGTAAGGCCAGCTGAGATACTAATGAACTAATGCTATACAACATTTCTTCTGTTGGCAAACAAATTGGCCAGCTTTAATACTTAGTCTCCCAAAATACAATATATATAGCTAACAAATGATTTAATTACCTTGATACGAACTTCATGAGCTTTTGGTGGAGCAACCTCCACCTCCTCAATAGAGAGAGGTTTACCTGCCCCCCAGGCAACAGCAGCCTTGCATTTAATAACCTAAAAGACAAAAACAACAACAAAAAATAAGACATCTGTTGTATGGTTCATTTAAAATAATTCCTGTTCAGCCAAGTGAGAAAATGAGAGAAACACTACTGGCTTTTGGAAAGAGTCCCAGATCTGAAATTCTTAATTTCAACACAAAGGTTTAATTGCACCACATTTTCTTTCAGGAAGCAAAATAATAACAAGCAAACTAAGACCTGAAATTTGGATGTCATTCTCTTACTGAGCAAAAAATATAATAATCTCGGGAGTGCTTAGGGGACACTCAAATACTGCAGTGAAGTGAGCAATAGGAATGCAAAGATTATGCCTAATAAATGTATAATGCATAATAAAAATGTTGATTTAAACTAAGAGACTGGCATTCATTTAATGTATGTTCCTTAAGCACAGAGTATTTGAAGTTAAGTTCATAAAGGAAACTAGAGGTCACATAATGGTCCAAGACTCACATCAAGGGTGAATTTCTTATGGTTTCCAAGGTATTTTGGCAAGGAGGTGTGTATGCATGCAGCAGAGCCCTCCAGTGATCCATAGAGACCAGAGAAACTATGCTATAAGGCTACTGTCAGTGAGTTACTGAGCACTAACAACTCTGCGTGGATTCACTGCTAGCAAGTCTTCACTCGCTGCTCTCGGCACCTGCTGTGACAAACCCTGCTCGGCAACCATACCAAACATCTCAGGAAGCTTCTGAAGCCAAAAGGTGCAGAGCCTGGATGAAAGAGCAGATTTCACCAGTTTATACACCCTGTGGACAAGTACATATGCACAACTGACTGAGAAAATCAACAGGCATTACAGCATCAGGTGCTAACAGGATAAGCATCTGGAGTCCCCTTAGAGGTTGGTTTTATGAAGATGACTCCAGGTCCATCCTTCAGAATGAAATGGGCAGTGTATCAAATAATCTGAATTTTGCTTTCTGACAGGAACATCTGTCAGCAAATATGGTATGGAATAGCTTCTTAAATGACACACAGATGAGTTGTGAAATCAAATTCAAGACCTTATCTACATAAAACCTGATGAGGAATGCTGTCACAGACTAGACTGCTTTGGAATGCAATCTACTCCGGAGTGGTGTGCATGTATTTTGGAATAATTCAGTTACACCAGAGACTTGCACTGATTTTCTTCCAGTTAAACAAGGTCTAGGCCATTGCTATTGGAAATATGAAGCATTTCATAACATGCACTATAAACCCATAGAAGAAAACAACATTTTGCATGTTCAAAACAGCTGTGGTGTTCCCATGGAATCACTGAAAGGGGATTAATGCAAATTCCCAAGACCAGACATACAGTCACACAGCTTTTTTGAAATTTCACTGTCTGGAAGAAATAACAGTGCCAAGACCATCTGTTGCACTTGGCAGGTCTGATTCAGCACCTGTGATCAGGAGAAAATAATGGCTAGTCTATGACTTTCTGCAGCATTTTTGTTTTACAACAAACAATATCAGGCTTTGCCAGAACCAGTTAAAATCCTCACTGTAGCTGTAACAGCAGAACTGCAGATGTTTACTTTGGCTTAAACTTGGTAAAATAAATACTGCAGGCCCTAAAAGCTTTGCAACAGAAAACAGGTACCCATTCCTACAGCCAGCAGGGTCTAGATTAGACACAAACACCCTTAACCTAGAAACATGAAATCTCCTTGTCCTGCTTTTTATTACCAGGGTAAATATTACAAAAATGCACAGATTGTGCCAAAGTAACCAACTGTTGAATCACAGTGTGAGCAATCGGTCATAATCTCTAAATCTACCAAAGATTTTGCCAGAAAATCTAAATTCAAAGCACAAAGTGCAAGAGGAGCCGTCATGCAGTAAATAATTTACTGGTTTTCAATCCATCCCTCATCCTCCCCTCGTTAAGTCATCACTTGTTCTTGCACAGGAGACTGCACAGTCCTAAAATAATTATTTCCACAGGCTTAGTTAAACGTGAAATTAAAGAGGGAAGGAAAAAAAGTCTTACAGGATAAATTCTGATCTTCCTAAAACCAGGAGTACACATCTGGAAGCACATTTTGAAACAGTAACTTCTGAATCAGAAACTTTTAAAGAAGTTGGCTTTTGAAACTGCAGTCAGTTCGCACAACCACAAAGGCCCCTGGACTATTCAGACTGGATATCAGGATAGCCCCATCTCTTCTGTCCTCTCATTATTCAAATCTCTCCGCTTTTGCTTTGCTGAAAATCTTGACGCCAACAACTGGAAAAAAAACCCCAAACCACCATCTTTCACCAGTTCTTCATCTTCTCTGTTAACACACTACTCCAGGAGCACAGCTGGGTGGTTGTTTGTAGCTACACACATGATCAGCTCTCTCACTCGAGATGAAACCGAGCTGCCCTATCTGCTCCGAAACCACTGCCAGCCTGGAGCGTCGGCCAGGCAAGGCCACCCATCCCGCTCGGGTCCAGGGCACTGACACGCTGCAGGAATTAGGCGCAGTATTAGCAGTAGGTCTGGACTACCGCGCTGTTCGTAGAGCAGTGCAGCGAACCTGCCGGGTTGCTTTGTGAGCAAGCAGGGTCGCGTTTTACCCCCTCCTTCGGGCCAACCCGGCCACACCTGCCCAAAGCCCACAGGAAACCGCACCAAGCTCAAGGTCTTCCGCTTGTCCTTCCGTCTCCGCGACCCTCATATCTACAAAACAGGCATGCGGGAGCGCGGAGACACCGGGTATCTCGGCTCCCGCTGGCGGCAGCGCCGGGGCGGACAGGGCGGACAGAGCGGGCAGGGCCCGCACCCCCGGCCGAGGGCAGCCCCCGGCACGGCCGGGCACCGGCAGGGAGGGCCGGGCAGGGCAGGGCAGGGCTCGGCCGCCTCATCCGCCCTGTGCGGCAACCCCCGCGGGACCCCGGGCGACTTTCCCACCGCGGAACGCAGACCCGCACAAGGCTCCTTACCCCGCTCGCCATCGCGCAAGGGTCCGGCTGCCGGCGGAAGGGGAAGGAAAGCCCGCCTCCCTCTCTCCCGTCTCCCTCCCCGGGGCGGTCGAGGGAATTGGCCCCTCCCTCCCGCAGTTCGGTCCTTTCCTTTCCGAATGCGTTTCCCTTTCCTCTTCCTTTCCAGGTTGCTCACATTCTTCCCGAGTAACGGGAGGTCATTGACCCCTTCTGTACCATTCCCTGAGGAGCTCAGCAGTGGGTGCGTGTGCCTGTCTTGCCTCTTCGGGGCAGTCCCACTCTGGAGATGCTTGGTACCTCCTGTATCTCACCTGGACACAAGTGGGAGCTGACCGTATCTCCAGTGCAGGTCCTTTGCACCTAAGTCTATTCTCGGCTGGCTAAACTGCAGTGCTGGAGGTTTTACTGGGCAGCAGTGTGTTTCCAACTGGGTGAAGACAGCCCCTTTCCAGGCCAGGCTAAGGGATCTGCAGTGAGATGGAAGTTTTGGCTGCGTCTCCTGACGTTGCATCCAGCAGCCTTGGAAGCAAAGGGGCTATTTCTACAAGATGGGATTGTTAAAATCCTCACACTGTTGTTTAATTTTCTCAAGAACCTTCTTTCTCCCGGCAGGGTAGGAAAGGCTTCTTGTGAGGTCTGCAGACGTGGGTGTGTAAGATCAGGGGAACGGTTCTGCCATGGGCTGTTGGGATTTTATATGAGAGGTGCTGGTGCTTGAGGAATGGCAGAGTATAACCAAGTCCCCCTCAGTAAGAAATGGAATTGTTATTTTCCAGTGAGACATTAACAAAGCTTAGCAAATACCACAATTAGACAATAGCACCAGCTTGGGAAAAATTAAACTTTAATAACATGACATAACTGTAGCATTTAATAAATGACATAAAAATAACAATGTTTAATGACGTAACTAAAATTGCAAACTAAATCTGTAGGCTCAGAAAAGCTGAGACTGAGATGGAATGTAATTTGGGCAATGCGAGTATGATATAGGTTTTGCATACGGTGAAAGTTGTCGAGAAGGAATGAAAGGATGTGTGATCAGGCTGTCTGTCCCATGGCCTTCCTGAGGCTTACAGTGGCTTCTTCAGTTTATGTTCCTGGGCTACCACTGTCAAGGGAGACAGCAGGTCTGTCAGCAGCCTGGCACTTATCAATGAAGCAATCGACATTGACCAGATCACAGTATACCTCTGAAAGGAAGTGCGAAGAGAGAAGACGGAACGGCAAAGCAACAGGAGGCAGCCAGAGGGGGAAGACGAAACTGCCGGATAGCTGGGACACCTGGATTTCCTGAAGAATCTGCAAAGTCATCATGAGTTTGTAGAAACTGCAAACATAGCCAATCCTAATGTATGTTTAGGTAAAAGCACCAATTGTAGTTTGACATGTATGATACACTAGGGGCTATAAATGTCCATCAGCTGTTACAATAAAGATTCCTCTCCTATCCTGTTTTTGGAAGAAGACTGTGTCTATGTTGCTGTGGCTGCCTCAACTCAACAGCGACATGCCACCAAATCCTTGTTGTTGAAATCATACCAGACCTTGTCCATTTCCTCGGTTAAATACAGTTCTGCCAACCTCTCCTGTGAATTTTGTGCCCTTGGCCACGCCTGGTTTGTTAGTTCTTCGAAAAAGTCTCCAAGCATTTTATGTTTAGCTAAACTGTGCAGGTGCTCTGCTTTTGTTAGTATCTTTGACATTCTGGAAATTGCAGGCACTGATTTTGGTAGACAACAGGACAGATACATGAATCATAACTCCCTAATGCTCACTGTCTAATTTCAGCAATTAAGGGGGTTGCTTTTCATTATTCTTTCCTTTGCAGTTTTGTAGTGCTACCTCCAGTGTTGCTGTGTACTACTGGAAGCCCCTGGACACTGGAAGTGGTTCTGCAAGTTTCTTTCTGTTCTCAGCAACATGCACTTAAATCAAGTTACCATTCTGTGCTCTTGACTGAACTATTTATGCTTTGTCATGTGTGTTTCAGCTTTATGTTCGTAAGTTCTGTAGATGAGGGCTCCCAGTGTTGCTCTGGATTTTACATTGGGTTGGTTTTGATGTTGTTCTAGCAGGTGTTAGGTGCTAATTGGGAACATCAATTTGGATTGAGAAAAAAGGAGGGCTTGGAAGCACTGTGAGAGCACATGTAGGAGAGAGCTCTGGCAATTGCGTTCTTGCTTGGAGGATGTTGTCTGTTTCTCAAAACCAGCCCTTTGAATTCTGATTTACATTTCCTAGATTTTTCTGTGAAGTATCAGAGGATCATACTTGCATAGCATAAAAAAAAAAAAAATTAGACATTCTTTTAATTCTTCAAGTCAGCATAAATTTATTTTTGTAAAGTATAAATATAGCTGGTTGAAAAATGGAAACATTTTTCAAGGAGAAAAGACAACGCAGAAAGAATCGCGTCTTGTTGGTACCACCTGGGGAGTCTTTCTGCTGTGCCTTTTGCAACCGGACTTGTCTGTCGTGCATTGGCCTTTTCAGCCATCAGCGTGGGTAGAGCCCTTCCCAAATCTTTGCTCGCGAAGCCAAGCCATGACATGATGACTTATTAAAATACTCTGGTTTTGTAAACACAAATATAAATTTAAAATATTATCTGGTAATTCAAGAAATGATTGGTTCCAAGAGAGAAACTTTAGGAATAATGTCACTAATTAATCGCAGTATCATTCTGTATAGTAGAATAAAATAACGTTTCAAAACAAAGGCCTATATTAATTAGATGAATTCAAAATAAGTGTGAAAGTGACCATGACAGTTTTGCACTAAACACATGAAGCTGGGATACTGAAAGATTTTTAATACTTTTGATATGGAAATAAATAATTTGGGGAGTTTTGTGATTAAATATCCTCAGGTATTTGAAAATCAAATAAAACACAAAAAAGCTGATCTAATATATGCTGATTCAAATATGTTAGTATTAAACTAATGCAAGGAAAATTTGAAAGATAAAAATGGGGAAAGGGTTATGCTGTCACCTACTTGTTTGCACTTGACAGCATTTTCTTCCGGTATGCATGCATGTCTTTGCTTTCAAATGTAATTATTTGGTCAGCTGTGGAGCAAGTGATGTTTTAGGAATCCAGCAGAATTTGAGGAGCTCTCTAACTATCTGCTGGAATTTGAAGTCCTGCCCAGTTATTGGCCACTATCGAAGGGGCACGAGGATCTCCAAGTTATTGGAAATCCAGCAGTAACACATCCGCTGGTTCGAGGCAAGGGCGGCTGAACAGCTTCCCTGGGGCACCCGGCGTGTGGCGGCTGGGAGCAGAGCTCACGAGTGAGGGTGGCAGGGCGGCGGGCCCGGCTGGGAGCTGCCCACGCTTGTGCCCTCAAGCCCCGCTGTGCGCCGGCCAGACCTCGGCCACGGGTGTCTGCTGCAGCCAGGGGCTCGAGCCGTGCAGAAATCCGGCTCTTCCATCATGGTGAGAAGCCGGTGGGACAGCATGCCCAGGAAGCAGGGACAGATGGCCACCAGGTGGCCCTGCTATAGCGACAGAGCTCATGTAGCAACACTGCCAAGTAATTGATAAAGTGCAATTACAATTGACGTAGGGCAGAGTTATTTTATAGCGATCGAATTTTGTATCATCTAGGTGTAGATTTTTTTTTCGAAAAAGGATTTTTTTTTGTGTGCCGATCCTGCACAGATCTATTTATATGTGTTTTTATTTATTACACAAATACTCAGCTAACTGATTACTTTTTTTGAGACTTATCACTCATATAAAATTAAGACTCGGCAGATGCACATGCAGTGTTAGGGAAACATTGTTCATCAAAAGAATAAACTTGTAGTGTTCTCTCAGTAGGTAAGATATACATACATACATCTATGTATGTGTGTATAAGAGTTACACAATAATGAGAAAGTTATCTCCTGCTTTATATAATATGCTTCAACTAGAGCTCAATTAATTAACATTTATTGATTTGTTTGGGTGTTATCTCCTTACCTGCAGTTTTATAGTTTTATGTTGAAAAAGTAGTTAAGAGAATTACAGGTAACTTTTATGTCATGCCAAAGCCATATATGCAGTTACTATAATTTGGCAGACAGAATGGGATTTGTTGACCTTTGAAAACTCGTTTGTGTGTTTATGATATGCCGTGTAATTGCTGATTGTGCTGAGGGGTTTCCAAAAGTTCAAAGGGCTATGGACTGGGATAAGAGTTGCCTAAAAGAGGTCAAAAGGCATTATGGTGATATGGGTCCAATGTTCAGCACCAAAAGAAGGGTCCATTTGGCAGAATGACCGGCTTGGAGTGACAGTCTTGTTCTTTGGGGAAGATTTTGCATAGTTGTACTGTAATATTCTATAGAAGTTGGTCCTGGAAATATATTAAAAGTAGAGCAGCATTTTCCAAAATGAAACCACATCCATGTATATGTGTATAAGAGTTACACAATAATGAGAAAGTCATCTCCTGCTTTATATAATACGCTTCAAATAGTATAGTGCTAGTTACTGTCCCTTATTTCTTTTAAATGCTAACCATTCCATATTTGTGTGAGCTGCTAAATACACATTCATTCTTAATACATATTTATTAAATATTAAATGATTTTGTTAAATAGTAAGACCAGCCAAAAGTAAGGTTTAAGTTCAAGTGAGAATCTTCAAAAATTTGAGATCAATCCTTAAAAAACAAGGACAGTATGATTGCTGCAACAAAGAATATCAACCATGTGAAAATTTGTTTTAAACGAAACAAAAAAGCCCAACCCACAAACACAAACCAGCAGTGATAAGGAACCTGGATATTTGTAGTATTCACTTACAGTCTTTAGATGTTCCTGTTCCATTTGGGCTTTGGGCAATCCTATCACTATGGGCTGTTTATCAGCTTAGTGGCACTGCTCTCCTTTGGCAGGCATGGAAAGTATTAGTTTAATTGGTTGGATCAGTAGCTTTTTTGGAATCCCCATAGAAACTGCCCTAATGCAGAAGAGAAATTTGGAAAAGTTTTCTTCCCTTGCTTTTTTACTAAACTGCTCTTCATACAGAAAAAGTCATATTAAAGGAGAGTATGACGAGAACATTTGTCCAGCAAAGGGCCATGAAGATGATTAGCAGCCTGGAGTATCTCTCCTATTAGGAAAGGATGAAGGGTGCTGGAGTGACAGGTTTTGTGTGGGGATAATTTCATGTAGCAGAACACACTGTGGTCCTGCGAGTGAGACCAGAGAGTGGTGGCAGCAGCAGCAGCAGCAGCAGTGATTTACTTGCTGGACTTTGGTTGAGGCTGCAGCATTCAGCCAGCTGAGATGGGGACAGAGAGGTGTGACAGAGATGGGGACAGAGCTGTCTGAGGTGGGTGAAGGTGGGAGGCAGTGGCAGTGGAGGGGCAAAGGCAGTTGCTCACTGCTGAGACCGGAAGTGTGGTGGAAGGGCCTGCAGGATGAGGAGGACCCACCCTCCTGCCCCATGGGACCTGTGTTGATGGAGTGCACTGCATGGGACAAGTTTGACTGAAACCCTTTATTGGTGAAAGCATTTTCTCAGAAGAGGGATCCTTCTGGGTCTTGTCTGGGCACAGGAAGATCAGCAGCAACACCAGCATAGGTGAGTTCCTTGTTCTCGTCTCCTTGTGCCCCACAAGGTGAGGGGCTGGTTGAGAAGTCCCTGGACCCGGAGAGCATCTGCTGGGCTGGTCCCTCCTCTCAGCTTTCCATGGCTGCGTCCCTCAGAAGAGCAGGACGCTGCGAATACTGACAAGTGGAAGGGAAGGGGGGTTTACAGGTGCTGCAGCTCAGGAGCAGGCAGAGGGGTCAGCAGGTGTGCCTGGGGACCGGCTGCCTTCTTTCCCTGCAGCCTCTTCCTCACTCAGCTGCATGAGATGTGCAGCAGTGGGGGAGCCTTCAAATCTCTGCTGAAGGGAACCCCTCAGGTGATAAGGCCACAGGATCTCTGTTGAGCTGAACCATGAGCTGCAGGGTTCCCTGTGCTGAGTGTGGGCTTTTCCCTCTGGGTTATGGCAGATTGTCCCCACACTTGGCTCTGGGCCCTGCTTCCTCAAAAGGCTCAGGTGCTTTTTGAGAAGACAGCGTTGTGTGCTCTGCCTGCCAGAGCACTGGGGCTGTGTGACTTTTAGGAGGAGGTGGTGTTTGCTGTGCCTCGCTCCGGCTAGCGAGGGTCTCACCTTTTTCCTGCACGTAGCAACTCAAATCCCTCGTTCACTTTGGCGAAGGGCAGCGTGTGCGTGATCAGCAAGTCTGAATTGAATTTCTTCTCCAAATAGCTGGAAACTAATTTGGGAATACAATCTCTCACCTTCCAGCCTAGAAACAGGAGAAAGCAGCTGCAGTGAATAATGGGAGAAATGCTGTTTTGGGAAGGGAGTGTTAGTGTGAGGGTCAGGACTGAGGGACCAGAACCGGTGCCACTCTCTTGTGTGGTAATTTCCCATCTCTGGGATGGGTGGGGTAGCACAGACAGTTGTGTGTGTTATACTGTATGAACCATACAGATTCATTAGCATTTTTATTAGCATTTTTAATGCTACTGGCCCTCTTTAGTTCACTTTTACTTGAAAAACCTTGTTTAGTATGATCTGTAAGCTGCCATGAAAGGAAAAGCTGAAATTCCTAAAATGTATTGTTAAGTTTCTTACCTCCAAGCACTGACCCCTTCCATGTACGCCCATTCAACAGAAGTGCAGGATCAAGGGGAATCTTTGAACCAGAGTCCAGTTCCCCAACCATCACACAGATACCAGTGCTCATATTGCAGGAAGCCAGGGCTGCAATCTGATGGGACAGGGAGGTGAGTTAGAGAAAGCACTGGCGAGTTGATCAGGAAAGTGTTCTTTCTGATTTGTCATCTGGCTCTCCCTGGTAATCTGAAAACACATCCTGCCTTGTGCAGGAGATATGGAGAGCTCGGGGCCTCTTTTAGGACCTGTACACTGCTTTCTCTCACAAAGGTGTGCCCAGCAGTGCAGGCAGCAGGCAAGGAACTTCCCACCTGGGAATGAATTTTTTCCTGACGGCTGCCTGTGAATGATCTGGGAGGGAAGACACGTACTGAAAGGCCACCTACCATGGTTTCTGCATAGCCAATGGCCTCAAAGGAGTAGTCCACACCGTGTCCTGTCATCTCAGTGAGCACCTCCTGGACGGGCTTCTTGCACTCTTGAGGGTTGATGCAGTCGGTGGCTCCCAGCTCCTTGGCCTTGGCAAACTTGTCCTTGTTGATATCCACGGCAATGATGCGGGAAGCTCCAGCTGCCTTGCAGCCCATGACAACAGAGAGGCCAACTCCTCCGAGGCCGAAGATGGCACAGGTGGAGCCTGGCTTTACCTGCACAGCACGGAGCCCTGTGAGTCTCCAGTGTGAGGAGGAGGAGGAGGTTTCTGTTGCACAGGGTTGCTGAGGGTGTGAGGGTGGCCTTGGGGTGCTCGACACGCCTGAACACCAACCTTGGCGGTGTTGATGGCAGCTCCATAGCCTGTGGAAAGCCCACAGCCGAGCAAGCAGACTTTGTCCAGAGGTGCTGCAGGATCTATCTTGGCAACAGCGTACTCTGGGACCACGGTGTATTCTGCAAAGGTGCTGACCCACAGGAAGTGGTGGATCTGCTTCCCTTTGCAAGTGAAGCGGGTGGTCTTGTCAGGCAGCAGGTTTTGTGGTTCAGAGAAACTGTAGGGAGGTGAAATCATATTTATTTCATTGACTAAAGCCCTGATGGGGGTGTCAGACTTGTTGTCAGACAGCCAACCCCCTGTAGGTGTAGGGGAAAACAAAGCAAACTCACTGGGACTTCTGGCAGTAATTGGATTCAGGATTCAGACAGAAACTGCATTCCCCACACTGAGGGTGGCAAAGGGGAATAACTTTGTCACCTGGAAGAACACATATCCTTTTCTGGTTGGCCCTCTCTGGGCAGACCCTGAGGTGCTGCCTGTTGGAGAGCTGAATCCCGGGCCTGTGTCTGTGTGTGTGCCAGTTACCTGGTTTCACAGAGGTCACTCCTTCTCCAACGCTTTCCACGATTCCAGCTCCTTCATGGCCTGGGATGACTGGGAATTCTGCTTTGGGAAAGCAGCCTTGCAAGAGGTGTTCATCTGTGCGACAGATGCCTGTGGCCACAAGCTATTTGGAGAGGAAAGTTGGTGACCTGGCCTTGACTTACTCAGTTTGTGGAAGTAATTTTCCCAGGGGTGTTATGGTGCCTCCACAATCAGTGTTGACACTCCATGGCAGCACACTGTGCCTAGGCTGGGCTTTTCCTTCTCCTCATGCTGAATGATCCATGTGGCTTTCCTCTGGACTGAGCTGAAGGTGGGACTGGAGAGCAGGTCACAGTGTGGATCCCAGGGGTCAGTCCAGCAGAGCACAGGCTGGAGACGGGAACTCCTATGCAACAGCTTAGGCAAGGACTAGTCTGAAACAGAGGCCCTGGCAGATGGTGCCTTTGAGCTAAGGCAGCTCTGGACAATTAAAGCCTTACTGGGAGACACAGATCCCTGACTTATATCCAAGATTATATCCAAGCCGCAGGAAGAGCAATTCCCACAAAGGTGAAGAAGAAGTAACTGAAATGTGTTTTTACCTTGATCCGGACTTCACCTGCCTTTGGAGGTGCAACCTCCACCTCCTCAATAGAGAGTGGGTGTCCTGCAGCCCAGGCAACAGCAGCTCTGCATCTGATAACCTGGAAGCAACCAAGAGGATTAAGCTGCATGGGAACATTTTCCTTTAGCACACAGTTGGGGACAGGCATCTTGCAAGTATTTAAACCAGGGGTGGACAAACTTGGTAGTCACCTGAAGCCAAGTGATACTCAATAAACACTGGTCTAGTTGAAGGTCTGAGGAAACACCATTTGTGCTTTGTCACGCAAAGAGTATCAGGCATACCCTTAGAAAATGATGGGCTTTTAATGGCTTCAGTGAATTTTTCCTAACATTGTCATATGTTAATGGGCAGACTGTGCTCTCATGGCAACTGTGGCCCCTACCTAGTGGCAATACCTGCTAAGGGCTTTGATGTCAGCCTTGTAAGACAGTGGGCTGAAGGTAACTGAGAAGGGTTATGGAACGGTCTGCTCTGGTTAGCAACTGGATCATTTTTCCCTTGCCAAAACAATGATTTATGTGTGACATTGCCCTGCTCAGCTGATCAACCCAAAGCTGGTTTGACATCAGCAAAATGGAGCTTGCAAATGCAAAAGGTATTGCCATGGACAAGTTGAATGCAGGAGATGAGTGGCTGCAATATGGAACCACTGAAGAGCTACATTTCTTGCCAAAGCAGGAGTGCAGAGTGGGGTAGAGCAGGAGGGTGTTTTCCAGAACAGTACAATTCAGTATCTCATTCCTGAGCTGGTGGGCAGGACAGAGGAGAAATGCACTACCTAAGGCAGGTACTGACAGGTGCAGTTGTAGGAAAGCAGAAGCTCATGTAATTCAAAGGGGTTTGGAAAAGCTGGGGGAGGAAGCTGAGAGGAGAGAGGGCATGCAATAGCAGTGCACAGGCTGAGCCATTTGCAGAGTATTTCCCCAAGAGCAGGGCAGCTCAGGAAGGAAGATGGGAAAGGTGTTGTCCTTACTTTTCCCGAAGTGGCCATGTGGTCTTAGCAGAGGTGTTCCCGTTGCTGTATCAGGCTGGAAGGAAGCTGCTGCCTGTCTGGCCGAAGCTCCGTGTTGTGAAGTCCCCCAGCTGCGGAACTGGAGAACTCCTGACGTGGCTGGAGAGCAGAGAGCTGTGGTTAATATGTGTTGGATGCTGAGGAGGACAGAGAGGGCTGAGGGGAGGAGCTGGATAGTGGCTGGGAGATAGAGGAGGGCAGAAGTCCTCCAGAGAGGCTTTTATCAGTGACTCTGCCCTTGGGCCATTCCCTGCTCTCCTGCCTGAAAGGCACAGAAAGCTCAGGAAGGTGTTTTTTTTTCTTCCAGTTGCTTTCTGGCAGGTGTGGAGGGAGATTTGCAGCACTGCTGGGGCTTCCTCGGAGTCCCCTTGTTGCCAAGCCAGAGCATTTAACCTGGTGGCCATTCACACCAAGGTATTTATTAAAGGATTAAAAATTTTTATAAAAAGTAAAAATCAAGGTAGTGAAAACATGATGTGACATACAAACACACGTCCGTTCCTTCTGTATTGGAGCTTTACTGTCTGTGGTATTGCAGCTGTTTTCACCTGAGTAGTAGGGGAGAATATGTAAGGGGGGGATTTTTTTCCAAAGACACATTTGCTTCACTGGTATGTAACCCAGACTGTGAGTGGGTTCAATTGCCCCAGGATCTCTGGGTTCCCACCAAGCTGTTTTCTACTGAGGCATCAGACAAGGTGATTTATAGAGAGGATTGGATGAATAAGAGCTTGTTGGAGAACTCAGCTAAGATGAGCACCCTGAGGGTGACGCAACCTCCATGGTTAGAATGGAACCCTCCTCTGTGCCTTGAAAGGATGGATTTGTATACCTAGGGAATGGGATAATTTCCTAGAAGACTAGCACTGAGGGAATAAATATCCTTCTTGGATCAGGAACTTTTTAGAATGCTGTAATGAGTGGAACTTAACTTTTTAGCTGCTGAACAAGATTATACATATATTGATTTATTTTTTTTTTAGATCAAAAGATGCCTGTTGACGTTAGGATGCAAAAACATTAGATGTGATCATTGAAAAATGCAGCATTCTTGAATCAGGAAGGCATTACTCTGTAGACTCATGCTTAGGACACCCTGATCTACAGTTGATTCTGATGTCCCTCATAGAATCACAGAACCTCAGAATGGTTTGGGCTAGAAGGGACCTTAAAGGTCAGCTAGTTTCAACCTCTTTGGTACAGGCAGGAACACCTTTCACTAGGCCAGATTGCTCAGAGCTTCATCCAAGTGGCCTTGAATACTTCCAGATATGGGGTATCCACAACTTCTCTACATCCTGTTCTAGTGCCTGACCACTGGAATAAAATAAAAGAATTTTTTCCTAAAATCTAATATAAACTACTCTTTTTCATGCTTTTATCTTAGCAGTTCACTCACCAAATTTGGCGGAGTAAAGATATGATTCTTCTCCAGGATTTCCGTGTATTTTCATGTGCTTTGCAATCTTCATTTCACTCTGAAAGTGGGCTGATTTAACTGGTTAGCCAAAACCAAAAATACTGTTTAGGAAGTTCAGGCAGGCCCACTTTACACAACTTTTGAGACATAGTTTGGTTGGTTTGGACTACTAATCCATTTTCTACATTGCATAAGAGTTGAAAGCAATTCCAGACAACAAATGCATTATGGCTGATCTATCCTGTGTGACTGGACGTGTTCAAAGATTAAACCAACAAATTTTAAAAGAACTGTAACAGATACTGAAATCATTCAACTGCTTTGTACATAACATTCCATACACTGGCTTATGTTTTCATCTCACACGTAAGGCCATAAATGTGAACAGTGCTACATGTACTGGTATTTCATGCCTGTTAAGACATGTCTAGTATCTGCTGTTGAGTTTATAACCTAAAAAATGGTTGTAAAAAGGTCTTTCAAAGGTATCATATTATTTTCCCTTAAAACATCCATGTGATGCTCTAGTCCATAAAACTTGCAAACCCAACATTGATGTGAAGACAACACAGAGTTGCTGTCTGCCCTGCTTTCAGCTCTGAATTGCTGTGGGTAGCTGGCATCTCTGAAAAGCATTTGAAATGTATGTGATTATGGCGGGGAGTTGATAGTGAGATCCTGTTGCTGTGCAGCTTAGTGTATACTTAAGGCAGGAAGTTGCTTTTTTTCTTATCCAATTAACAGAGGGAAAATAAAATCGAACTTGTTTGTCAGCAGACATGGATTTAATGATTAACTTTTAATGGTGGATACTGTGTATCTGCATTCAACAGTACTTCCTATCCTGACTTATTATATGTATTCATGTATTAGACAAGTCTTAATAATTGATCTGTGAGGTCAGATGTTTGTACAGATAGGCCCAGGCCTCAAGGTGTAGTCAGGGCTCTGACCCCCTCTGTGTATTAAGTTTGTTTACTGTCTGTATCAAAGGAGGGCAAAATTGGAAGAATATTTGATGGGAATCTCTGTGGAAAAGACCCTGAAACGCACTTGTGAGGGCTAAGTACAAATCTTATCTTCCCCCTACGCCCCCACAGCAGTTTCAAGACCCCAGTAACTTTTAATTAAAAGACAAAGGCAGATATTAATGTCTTTATTAATGACTCAGCATTCAATTTTTGTCTTCAGTGTACCTGGACATTGGTTTCAGAGACCATTTTTACATTCTACCGTGAAGAACAAACTAAATCGTATCCTGCATTTGTTAGCAGGATTGATAATTCACTATTCTCTTAGATACCCTGTTGCTTTCATCTCCATTAGGACAAAAAATATCGTATACCTGATACAAAATGAAAGGGGGGCAAGTCAAATGAGGTAAGGAATGTGAGGGTTAGATCCACCCTGATGTGTTTTACATTGAACAGATAAAACAAAAATATTGATAAAAGTCTATTAAAAAAATCAGTTGATTCTGTTCACTCTAGTGAAAGAGAATGGTAGAGGGGAAAAATGTGTTAAATAGAGAACAGGACTCTTATAGTGATTGCTGATTCTGAGTCCATTCTATCACAGAATGATAGAATCCTAGAATATCTCAAATTGGAAGGGAGCCATGAGGATTACCTTTTGTGCACAGAACAAATTTAGCTGCTGAACTGATTCTGATCCTGGTAGCTCCTCTAGAATTTCATTCTGCCATGTAAGGAGGAATTTTGCTTTATAATTTCTGAAAGGATAGGTACAATACCTCTAGCACCCACATTTACATAAGGCGGGACATAAATGCACATGTAATTTCTCTTCCTGATTCCAGTCTGTAAATTCCTCTGTGGTTGTTATCCAGAACAAAACTAGGTCAGGAGAAAAGCCACCAGCCTGAGATTCAGGAGGCAAAACGGTCTAAAGAGGACAAATATGAATTGAGAAAGGAAAAATTAGGAGAGACTAGTACAAAGTAAAGTAATAAGAAAACCTGATGTTTAAATGAAAGGTGCTGGAGTGACAGGTTTTGTGTGGGGATAATTTCATGTAGCAGAACACACTGTGGTCCTGCGAGTGAGACCAGAGAGTGGTGGCAGCAGCAGCAGCAGCAGCAGTGATTTACTTGCTGGACTTTGGTTGAGGCTGCAGCATTCAGCCAGCTGAGATGGGGACAGAGAGGTGTGACAGAGATGGGGACAGAGCTGTCTGAGGTGGGTGAAGGTGGGAGGCAGTGGCAGTGGAGGGGCAAAGGCAGTTGCTCACTGCTGAGACCGGAAGTGTGGTGGAAGGGCCTGCAGGATGAGGAGGACCCACCCTCCTGCCCCATGGGACCCGTGTTGATGGAGTGCACTGCATGGGACAAGTTTGACTGAAACCCTTTATTGGTGAAAGCATTTTCTCAGAAGAGGGATCCTTCTGGGTCTTGTCTGGGCACAGGAAGATCAGCAGCAACACCAGCATAGGTGAGTTCCTTGTTCTCGTCTCCTTGTGCCCCACAAGGTGAGGGGCTGGTTGAGAAGTCCCTGGACCCGGAGAGCATCTGCTGGGCTGGTCCCTCCTCTCAGCTTTCCATGGCTGCGTCCCTCAGAAGAGCAGGACGCTGCGAATACTGACAAGTGGAAGGGAAGGGGGGTTTACAGGTGCTGCAGCTCAGGAGCAGGCAGAGGGGTCAGCAGGTGTGCCTGGGGACCGGCTGCCTTCTTTCCCTGCAGCCTCTTCCTCACTCAGCTGCATGAGATGTGCAGCAGTGGGGGAGCCTTCAAATCTCTGCTGAAGGGAACCCCTCAGGTGATAAGGCCACAGGATCTCTGTTGAGCTGAACCATGAGCTGCAGGGTTCCCTGTGCTGAGTGTGGGCTTTTCCCTCTGGGTTATGGCAGATTGTCCCCACACTTGGCTCTGGGCCCTGCTTCCTCAAAAGGCTCAGGTGCTTTTTGAGAAGACAGCGTTGTGTGCTCTGCCTGCCAGAGCACTGGGGCTGTGTGACTTTTAGGAGGAGGTGGTGTTTGCTGTGCCTCGCTCCGGCTAGCGAGGGTCTCACCTTTTTCCTGCACGTAGCAACTCAAATCCCTCGTTCACTTTGGCGAAGGGCAGCGTGTGCGTGATCAGCAAGTCTGAATTGAATTTCTTCTCCAAATAGCTGGAAACTAATTTGGGAATACAATCTCTCACCTTCCAGCCTAGAAACAGGAGAAAGCAGCTGCAGTGAATAATGGGAGAAATGCTGTTTTGGGAAGGGAGTGTTAGTGTGAGGGTCAGGACTGAGGGACCAGAACCGGTGCCACTCTCTTGTGTGGTAATTTCCCATCTCTGGGATGGGTGAGGTAGCACAGACAGTTGTGTGTGTTATACTGTATGAACCATACAGATTCATTAGCATTTTTATTAGCATTTTTAATGCTACTGGCCCTTTTTAGTTCACTTTTTCTTGAAAACCCTCATTTTGTAAGCTGCCATGAAAGGAAAAGCTGAAATTCCTAAAATGTATTGTTAAGTTTCTTACCTCCAAGCGCTGACCCCTTCCATGTACGCCCAGTCAACAGAAGTGTAGGATCAATGGAAATCTTTGAACCAGAATCCAATACCCCAATCATCACACATATGCCAGTGTTCATATTGCAGGAAGCCAGGGCTGCAATCTGATGGGACAGGGAGGTGAGTTAGAGAAAGCACTGGTGAGTTGATCAGGAACGTGTTCTTTCTGATTTGTCATCTGGCTCTCCCTGATAACCTGAAAACACATCCTGCCTTGTGCAGGAGATATGGAGAGCTCGGGGCCTCTTTTAGGACCTGTACACTGCTTTCTCTCACAAAGGTGTGCCCAGCAGTGCAGGCAGCAGGCAAGGAACTTCCCACCTGGGAATGAATTTTTTCCTGACGGCTGCCTGTGAATGATCTGGGAGGGAAGACACGTACTGAAAGGCCACCTACCATGGTTTCTGCATGGCCAATGGCCTCAAAGGAGTAGTCCACACCGTGTCCTGTCATCTCAGTGAGCACCTCCTGGACGGGCTTCTTGCACTCTTGAGGGTTGATGCAGTCGGTGGCTCCCAGCTCCTTGGCCTTGGCAAACTTGTCCTTGTTGATATCCACGGCAATGATGCGGGAAGCTCCAGCTGCCTTGCAGCCCATGACAGCGGAGAGGCCAACTCCTCCGAGGCCAAAGATGGCACAGGTGGAGCCTGGCTTTACCTGCACAGCACGGAGCCCTGTGAGTCTCCAGTGTGAGGAGGAGGAGGAGGTTTCTGTTGCACAGGGTTGCTGAGGGTGTGAGGGTGGCCTTGGGGTGCTCGACACGCCTGAACACCAACCTTGGCGGTGTTGATGGCAGCTCCATAGCCTGTGGAAAACCCACAGCCGAGCAAGCAGACTTTGTCCAGAGGTGCTGCAGGATCTATCTTGGCAACAGCGTACTCTGGGACCACGGTGTATTCTGCAAAGGTGCTGACCCACAGGAAGTGGTGGATCTGCTTCCCTTTGCAAGTGAAGCGGGTGGTCTTGTCAGGCAGCAGGTTTTGTGGTTCAGAGAAACTGTAGGGAGGTGAAATCATATTTATTTCATTGACTAAAGCCCTGATGGGGGTGTCAGACTTGTTGTCAGACAGCCAACCCCCTGTAGGTATAGGAGAAAACGAAGCAAACTCACTGGGATTTCAGGCAGTAATTGGATTCAGGATTCAGGCAGAAGCTGCATTCCCCACACTGAGGGAGGCAAAGGGGTATCACTTTGTCTCCTGCAACAAAGTGGATTCCTTTTCAGTACCTCTTGCTAAGCAGACCCTGAGGTGCTGCCTGTTGGAGCACCTCTGCTGAGCTTTCCGATTGCAGCAACCCACTACAAACCCTCCCCTTTCTCTGTCAGGATGAAATGCTCTAAGGCCCACTCATGTACATGAGGAACAGACCAGGCAAGTGTATGTCACAGTCCAGTGCAATGAGTGTGCACTCAGATTTTGAGCCACTGACTCAGCAACAGGAAGTTTCTTGGCTCTTGGCAGCTTCATGCACTTTGAGGGCTGACTTCTGGGCATGTGTTTGTGTGTATGTCGGTTACCTGGTTTCACAGAGGTCACTCCTTCTCCAACACTTTCTACAATCCCAGCTCCTTCATGGCCTAGGATAACTGGGAATTCTACATTAGGAAAGCAACCTTTCAAAACGTGTTCATCTGTATGACAGATGCCGGTGGCCACAATCTGTTTGGAGGAGAAAGAGTAGATGATGAACTTTAAAATAGCCCAGCCTCTGTTCAACTGAATCTGTGGAAGGATTTTCCACAGGACTTTTCTGGACAGTTAAGGCCTGTGGGCAGATTCCAGGCCTGGGTTATATACAAATTATAGCCACAAGAAGTTCAATTCCTGCAACAGAGAAAAAATTATTGAAAAGTCTTTTTACCTTGATCCGGACTTCGCCTGCCTTTGGAGGTGCAACCTCGACCTCCTCAACAGAGAGTGGTTTGCCCACAGCCCAGGCAACAGCAGCTCTGCATCTGATAACCTGGAAGCAACCAAGAAGACTACGCTGTATGGGAGTGTTCAGCTTTGGTTAATGGCTGGGGACAGTTGTCCTGCAATCACCAAAGCTAGAGCTGCCCAATACATGTCTTTGCACACTGCAACGTGCTTCTGGAGGTACACAACTGTCCTGTGCTGTTTCCCGGGGAATTTGCTGGGTGCGAGGGATGTGGTGGGAGAGCAGGAACACGTGAGTGCTCAGCTATACGTGAAGGCAAGTGATATTCAGTAAACACTGGCTTGCTGTCAAGCGTGAAATGCAAAGATGAAGTGACCAGTCCATAGAGAATAAGGGTTGTGTTTTCCCTGGAAACTGAAAACAACCCACCTGCCTTGTGTCTACAGGACAGGGCTCTGTGGGTCACACCAGGGCAGTAGGGCTGAGCTGCTGTGGCACAAGAGAGGCTGCAGACCCTTCCAGCAGCACCAAGTACTGATACCTGCCTGGCCTTGGACTGGTCTGTGCTACAGAGAAGCTGAAGATAGCTCTGGCCCCTCTCATATTTGCCACATAAACAGCAAGTGAGTTCCAAACTAGTTTTTGGTAAATGACATAGAGAAGATCCCTGAAGGGAAAAGACTCTGGTGCTCTGGATGGACGTGACAGCAACATGAGCGCTTCTGCAGCTTCAGGCAAGAAAAACAGTACTTTGAGTTTCAGTGGGCTGAAGGTATCTAAAAGGGATTATGAAACGGTCCATGTCTGGCTGGCAATTGGATAACTGCTTGCCTTACGATGCCTTACAATTGCCTTACTGGATAATTTGCTTGCCAAAGTGATGATTTGTGTGTGACATCACTCAAATCCTGCACCGATCAATCCCAAACTGCTCTGACATCAGCAAAATGGAGCTTGCAGCTTGAAAAGAGTATCACTGTGGACAAGGTTAAATGCAGGAGATAAGTGGCTGCAATATGGAACCACTGAAGAGCTACATTTCTTGCCAAAGCAGGAGTGCAGAGTGGGATTGAGCAGGAGGGTGTTTTCCAGAACAGTACAATTCAGTATCTCATTCCTGAGCTGGTGGGCAGGACAGAGGAGAAATGCACTACCTAAGGCAGGTACTGACAGATGCAGTTGTAGGAAAGCAGAAGCTCATGTAATTCAAAGGGGTTTGGAAAAGCTGGGGGAGGAAGCTGAGAGGAGAGAGGGCATGCAATAGCAGTGCACAGGCTGAGCCATTTGCAGAGTATTTCCCCAAGAGCAGGGCAGCTCAGGAAGGAAGATGGGAAAGGTGTTGTCCTTACTTTTCCCGAAGTGGCCATGTGGTCTTAGCAGAGGTGTTCCCGTTGCTGTATCAGGCTGGAAGGAAGCTGCTGCCTGTCTGGCCGAAGCTCCGTGTTGTGAAGTCCCCCAGCTGCGGAACTGGAGAACTCCTG